>JAQPPZ010004967.1:0-26760 GCA_028583015.1 Wollemia nobilis
ACCCTGAGGTTGCAGGTTCCAATCCTGCCAGGTATAAGTTTTTTTTATTTAATTTTTATTAAAGTTTTATTTTTTTAATATTTAATATTTTATATTAATTAAATTGTTTCTTAATTATTTTTTTTAATTTAATTAGAAACTTATTTAATTAGTTTTGAAATATTTTTATTAAAAGATTAAATTTTACTTTTTTCAAAATTTATAAATTGCTAAAATACCATAAAAAGGGGGGGATAAAGAGAGTAATTTTTTGAAAAATAGCAATTTTGTGAATTGTAAAAGGTGCATTTTTTGCTGTGCTCGACACCTTGTGGGTTATTCCTGTGGGCACTTTTTTTGTTGTATGTTGCATATTTGATTTCTTGCACTATAACATTAAAAATTAAAATCAAATTCACTCCCTAAGTCCCCAAAATAATTAAAACCCATCCATGCAATTTATTACACTGTAGCGTTCAGTATTTGTGATACCTCTGGCCAGAACTTACAGGTAAATATGTCGTGATTGTGCTACTGTATCCACTGCCTAATATAGCTGCTACAACAACGTCTGAGCTTGTTCTCTATAAATCATTGGGGAGAGATAATTTTGCCAATTTTGCATTTTTTTTACTCCATCCACTACCCTTAATCGCTCTTGTGTTTAGGCATAAATCCTGACGAAGTATTCTTCATAGTGTTTAGGGGAAGTTACGCCCCACACATGAGAAGAATCTTCTATGGTAGGTGCCATCAACAAAGCGATTCCCTTTCGCATACTGCTTATGTTCCACGTGTCGTATGATCTCTAAAACTCACCTATAGTTTCCCTCACGTAAGGGTGGGTGATTTTTTGTTGATCTTTCTAAATACCTATAGTTTCCCTCACGTAAGGGTGGGTATTTTGTATGGTATAACGGTCTAGCAAAAGGTATATCGAAAGGGGGACCAATTGGTGTTATAAGGAACCTTCATCATGTCTGAAAAACTAATGACTGATTCTCATCAGTTGTTGAAAGGTCCTAATTACACACCATGGAAAAATAATATGAAGGCTATCCTAGCAATGGATGATTTATGGGATGTTGTATCCCGGAGCAAAAACCGGACCTTCACCGTTGCTAGTGCTACGGCTCCATCTAATGCTCCAAAGAGACTTTCATAAGCTAGACAGTAAAGCAAAAGTGCTCATCTTACTTGTCGTGTAGCGATGAAGTCCAACCCCATATTGCTGACTGTGCAACTAGTAAAGCGGCATGGGATGCCCTTAATACTATATATGAGGGAAAGAATGATTCCACCATTCTATTTCTTCAATCTCAATTACACGTCTGAGCATGAAGCGAGGGTGAGACAGCTTGAATTCTTTCTTTGCAGAGTTTCGAAATTGAAAGCAAAGTTGAATTCTTTGGGAGAACCAGTTGAAGACAAGCTCCTTACTTCATTGTATTGAGAGCTTTACCTGATTCTTATCGGGTGTTGATTACTTCCCTTCATGTATCACAACGGAAAGTTACTTTTGTAGAATTGGTTAATATGCTTCAAGAGGAGGAAGCATGCCAACTACAGAGAGATGATTCTTCTAACACTGCTCTCTACATCAACAGGAAAGGGCAGAACTAGAAGAAGGGTAATTTTCAAAAGGGAGGGAATTCACAAAAGGATTCAAAAGGGAAACAAACTCAATAACCTCAACAGAAAAATAGATATTACAAAATCTGTGACAAAAAAGGTCATGATACAAACAGATGTTGGCATAAGAATAAGCAATCAAAATAGAAAGGCCAAAACAAACCACAAAAGAACAAACAATAAGTGAATGTTGCTGTTGAAGAATTTGACATGGATTCTGAGAGAGCTCACAAAGTTCTCATGACTACCACAGTGTCCAAGCAGACAGATCCTATATGGTATGTTGATTATGGAGCCGATAAGCACATGACTAGTGACAAATTATGGTTTGAGTCTTTTGAGGCCAAAGAGGGCAAACCTGTCACTATTGTCGATGATAAAACCTACAAGGTTTTGGGTAAGGCACTGTTTCAGTCACTCTTCCTGATGGCAAGTGTCAGATTGATAAAGTTCTCTATGTTCCAAGATTGGCAAACAATTTTTTGTCAGTCACACAAATTATGGACAAAGATATGGTTGTGAACTTTAGTGTTGATGGAGGCAAGAAGTGTTGTTCTATTACCAGAAGGGGTAAGAACATTGCAACCGCTTCATATAAGCATGGCTTATTTGCCTTAGATACTATCTCTACTCCACATGTTGCCATGACAGGTCTCTACAAAGGAGGCAACTTCCCTATGGCACAAGAGATATGGACATTTGAGTTCTGGTTACTTACTTGAGATAAGTAAGTATGAGATGGTTAAGGGTCTTCCTTCCCTTTCTACCACTTTACCAGTTTGCTCTGACTGCTTGGTAGGAAAGCAGCATAGAGTGCCTTTTGAAAAGAGCTCTACTAGAGCAAATAAACCTCTGGAGTTGGTTCATACCGATCTATGCGGTCCCTTCACTCCCAACAGTTGTGGGGGTAAGAGGTATTTTTAGTTATTTGTGGATGATTACTCACAAAATATGTGGGTATTCTTTCTTCAACTAAAATCTGAAGCATTTGGCTTCTTTTAGCAATTCAAGAAATCTGTTGAGAAGGAGTCAGGGACTTCTATAAAGACCCTCCACTCAGATCGATGGGGGGAGTTCACCTCTAAAGAATTTTTTGCATTCTTGAAAGAAAATGGGATCATAAGACAGTTAACTACTGCTTATACTCCTCAGCAAAATAGAGTTGCTGAAAGGAGGAATCGTTCCATCATGGAAATGGTTCGTTGCATGCTCATAGGAGCTAGACTTGAGCAACTATATTGGGTAGAAGTTGTCACCACAATAGTATATCTGTTGAATAGGGCACCCACAAAGGCCCTACAAGGAATGACTCCACAGGAAGCATGGAGTGGTAGGAAACCCTCCATTTCTCATCTACGCATTTTTGGTTGTAAAGCTTTCATGCACATACCAAAAGAGAAAAGGAAGAAGCTAGATGAGAAGTCATTGAAGTGTATTCTTCTTGGGTATGATGAGCACTCTAAGGGTTATCATTTGATTGATCCCTTAACCAAGAAGATTCACATAAGTAGAGATGTTGTTTTTGATGAGGCTTTCACATCAGCAAACACATCAGATGTATACCTAGACCTTGTGGAAACTCAGGTTGTTAAATCAACTTCATCAAAGGTTGGAGGTTCTTCTGGATCTTCTTCAACACCTAAGAAGAAGAATCCAAAATGGTATACAAATACAATCAAAGACTCTAAGCTATCTACTCCACCAGATTTGACTTTGGATAGGCCTCGTACTCGTAGCATGGCTCGACAGGAGAAAGCTGCAACAGAGAATACTGGGGTTGATGATTTGTGTCAGTCTTTTGAAGAACTTTCTATAGATCCAATAAGAGATACAAAAGATATGGATATTGATAGTGATAAGGTGTTTATGTCCTCCATAGACGATCTTGAACCTGCATCAGTACAAGTTGCTCTCGGTGAGCCTCAGTGGAAGGCTGCTATGGATGCAAAGTATGTCTTTGATGAAAAACAAAACTTGGAAGCTTGTCGATCTGTTGCATGGAAAGAAACCCATTGGCTGCAAATGGGTGTATAAAGTCAAGTACAAAGCATATGGGACAATTTATAAGCATAAGGCCCGTATTGTTGCAAAGGGCTATGCTCAAAAGGAAGGCATTGACTACAAGGAAACTTTTGCATCTACTACTCGGATGACAACAATTCGAGTTATTTGTGCTATGGCAACATAGTTTGGGTGGAAAGTTCATCAGATGGATGTCAAAAGTGCTTTTCTAAATGGTGATCTCCAAGAAGAAGTCTATATGACTCAGCCAGAAGGATTTGCAGTGGAAGGCCAACAGCAAAAAGTTTGCAAATTGGTCAAATCCTTATATGGCCTAAAACAAGCTCCTCGAGCTTGGTATATAAAAATGGACAATCACCTCTTGCAGCATGGTTTTAAGATATGTCCATCAGATGCAAACCTCTATTTCAAGAAACAAGGTTCTAAGATAGTGTTGCTTGTAATCTATGTTGATGATCTGCTCATTACAGGGAGTTCAGAAACTATGATCTCTACTGTCAAAAGAGACTTGTTTCAATATTTTGAGATGTCAGATCTTGGACTTCTCCATTACTGTCTTGGTCTGGAATTCATCCAGAAGGAGCACTCCATCAAAGTGTCTCAAAAAAAATATGCCAAGACATTGTTAGAAAAATATCACATGACTGATTGCAATCCAATGGAAACTCTGATGGAGACTGGACTTTAGTTATCACGATATGATGATTCACCTCAAGGAGATGGTACTCTCTATCGACAGTTGATTGGGAGTCTCATATATCTGACCAATACTAGGTCAGATCTCGTATTTACTGTCAACTATCTTTTGAGGTTCATGCAGGAGCCTAAGACCAATCATTGGAAAGCAGCAAAATGTGTTCTTCACTATGTCCGTGGCACAATAGAATATGACCTAGAATACAAGAGGAAAAACAAATTCTTCTTTCAAGGATACACGGACTCCGACTATGCCGGATCATTTGATGATCGCAAGTCAACTTCAGGATATATTTTTCATCTTGGATCCGGTCCTATCTCTTGGCACAACAAGAAGCAACAGGTGGTTGCTATTTCATCAACAAAGGCAGAGTATCGCGCTGCACGTGAAGCTGTGTGCGAAGTGATATGGTTGCATCGCATTTTGACAAGTATGGGTCATCCATCCAAATCTCCAATACACTTGTTTTGCGACAATCAGGGTGTTCTGAACCTAGTCAAGAATCCAGTCCATCATGAAAGAACAAAACACATTGACACACAATGTCATTTCATTCGAGATGAAGTTTCGAGGCACCGAATTCAGCTTCAGCACATTCCCATCGATGCTCAAGTTGCAAACATTTTCACTAAGGCACTTGCACGTGTCAAATTTGAATTGTTTCGTAGCTCTCTTTGTATTGCAAAATGATGTAATCAGGGGGGATGTTAGTATAGCTAGTAGTTATATTATTACCCCAATAATGTAATAAGGGGGGATGTTAGCGTATATTATATCTGCACTATTCTTACATTATTGTTGTAACAGTGCCTATTTTAGCCACGGGTGGTTTCGTAACCTTCGGGATTAATAGGGCATATAGTGTCTATTTAATCTGCTGATTAATAAAATCTTAGTGCTGTTTTATCTATCAGCAGGATCCTATAAAGTGACATAGCATAAAGTTACCCCATGCAAACCTATAGTTGTGGTCTCTCATGTCGCAAACAACATTCAAAAGGAGCGAGGGTAATCTGCACCCGCTCTGGTGGCACAACAGTAAGCCACCCACCACCCCTGCCAATACCCGAGTCAACCTAGATGCCCTAGGCATCTACCTCAAAGACTCGATGTTCACCCTGCCATTCTCTAGGGTGAAGCTCGGGTCTTCGGTCAACCTCATCATCACCTGACCCTGATTGGCCGTAGGAGTCATCAACCGTCTCTATATGGGGATCCTCAAGATCCTCCATACATCCTCTAGTGTGGGAGCCATCTCCCTTGTTAGTAACTGGAAGTAGGACGACCTTGGATACCACCTCTTTGCTAGGGCTGTCAGTAGCCCCATGTTTATGGGTATTTGTGGCATCTCTACCACATGCTGCAACCTGACCTATGCTAGTCGGTCGCACTCCGCCTAGTCGAGCATGGCTACGTCATCTCTCAGTTCTTCGTATTTCCATTTTCTAATCTTTAGTAATCCCCTCTGCAAAACAAACAATAAAATAATTAAATTTATTAAGAAACCAATCATTAATATTTAAAAACATTTTAATCAAGCTTAATTTCTTAAAAATGATGATATCATCCACCATTGGATTATATCATCCCAAATTGGGAAAAATCATCCTTTGTAGGATGAAATCGTCTCTAATTTCACAAACTTGGGGATCGTCCCTTGTTGGACGGAATCGCCCCTAGTTCATCTATTTTGCCCTCCGACGAAATCGATGCTCTAGGGATGATTTTGATGAAATTGGGATGATTTTGTCTCGACATCGTCGACAACCTAAAAATGGCCGCGATGCCCCAAAAAATCAAAATTTCCAACAAAAAATTGCACAAATTAAATTCAAACCTAATTTACTAGGATTAGATCCTTACCCGTAGCCCGTGCCGAACCTTTGTCGATCTGTGTGCTGTCTCAACCATTTTCCTATAGAGCTCTAAAAATAGTGAATGTGAACAGTAAAAATGAATTAGGGTTTTACCCTATTTTTCTTAATTTTATTTTAAAGACAATAACAACATTTTTTTTTAATTTTGCTTTTTCGCGCTTTTACCTCAAACGTTTGATTTGGGTAAAAACACGGAGGGGGCACCATAGTTAGCAGTCACGCGATTCGACCTAGAATCATCGTTTAAAAAAATGGAGTAAATTTTTGCTTTCTCGTAAAACGGGAAGAACTCGTCTTTAACGCATGTTCTTCAAAAAATTCGCTAAAGAGGGGGGAAAATGTAGCACCCTAAAATTGGCATAGTTAAACCTTAGTAAAAAGATAAAAAATTAAATTTTAACCTAAACCACCCGTTAACCACCCATTACCCGCTTTCCTTGTTTTCCATGTCATTTTTAGGATTTGTTTTAACCGTTGGACGATATCATCAGCGATCAGACAAAATCGTCCCAGATCTGACGAATTCGTCTAGAACAGAACGTCAGACGATTTTGTCCCAAAACCAAATTTTCATAAATAGTTTTTGTTTCAACAACTTCTCTAACTTGGGAAGAAAGTGTGTCTGTGTAGTTAGAGTCTCCCCCATTGGAGGTCTCCCAAATTGGGATGATCTCCAACCTCCTAACCTCTCCATAATCCTATATAAACTCAGATTTTCTCAGTTTATCCCCCTGAACCCCCTTTGAATCTCATGGTTGACTGATTTCCTTGCAAATTTAGCTCCTTGTGCATTAGAACATCCTCGTACTATCATTTGTATTCGATATTTCAAGTTTTCTTGCAGGAATCTTTTTTTTTCCAGTTGGAGCAGGCTCAGATCATCTCTAACGATTCCAGACAATTTTGGATGATCCTATCGCAGATTAGTGACGATCTCATACGATTTGAGGTGATCTCGACTACAATCCAGATTGGGGGCAATCAGAGCCCAAAAGTTTGCATTTACTTATCTTTTCTCTTCATTTTCTTATGCATTAGCTTGGTTTATTTTATTTTTGCATCATGGAGTTCACCTCATTTAGTATAGATGCATGCTAAAGGTAAAATAAAGTATTAAAGTAATGCATTTTCCTTCAATCGTTCTCTAGATTTGTCATTTAGGCAAATTCACTATCATCTATATCATTTCCCCTTGCTTTTGCAGTTGCATTTTTAGTATTTTGTATCTATTTCTATGATTGCAAGTTTTTGACGAATTCGTCTAATGAATCCATCAGATTGATGATGATTTCGTATGATCTCAGATGACTAATTGAGATTTGAGACGATTCTGTGACATTTCAAATGATTATGTATGATTTGAGATGATTTGACTGATTCAAAACTTAGAATCTATATCAGACATCCAAAATCAGGTAGATTCTATCCCCTTTAGCATATTTTCTATGTTTAGCACTTATTCATGTTTTCTATATTCATATAAATCAACATTGACATATAGATTAGCTTAGATTCATCTTGGCTAAACCTAGGATATGAATGATTAAAGTACAAAATGAACACATCAAACCTACTCTCAACCTAGGTGTGGAAACTCCCACTCAAAAGTTTCCTGGTGAACCCACCATCCATCGAAAATTCACCCTTATACCCCTCCCTCGAGATGCGGGACCTTCAAATGGCCTCTCAGTCTGAGGTATTGTCCCATCCTTCTCTCATACCCCTTTCGGGCATGGATCCTATAGCCTAAAGGTAAGGATGCAAAAAATTTGGAGCGATACAGGGATCCAAGGAAATGATAATTGAATTCTTGCTTGTACATATATTGTATATTTTTGTAAATAACCTTTTGGGTTTTCATGTTTTATTTTGCTTTTGTACATAATATTTTGTTTCACGAGATTTTTCTATTTGCTTTCTTATCGATATTTTCAAGTTTAGGGAGCAGGTTCTTACTTGCTTATCAGTTTTACAATTTTGGTTTGTTTCAAGTTGTGAGTTTTTTGCTTGTGCCTCACCATGTTTTGAGTTTGTTCTTTCGATTGAGTATTGTTTTGTGATAGCTGCAATTTTTTTATCTCTTTGTTGTAAATGTCCCTTTATCATGTAGGATGGATTACCTATTTTAAAATTAGATAAAATTAAGGAAAATAAAATGATATTGTTTAGTAATCATTCTTATGGTTTTGGACCAAGATAGTAAAATTTGGAACAATAATACATTTCGTTGAAGCTCCACATGTAGCACATTATATTAAAAGGTGTTCTTTGAAATATTGAAGGATAAAGTCATTATGGTTTTGTAGATTGAGGTAAAAATCTAATACACTCCATTTTTAGCTTTAAGTGGTCTCTAACCCAGGTGGCAGGTAAATATTGCAAAGCAATACATTGATTGATAATAAAAAAATATAAAGAAGGAAAGAAAATCTAAATCAATCAAAAGGTATAGATAATCTTCTCTAGGGCTATGGATGCATGACTAGAAATGGAGCAATGTCTAGACAAAATAAAAAAAAATAAGTAAATGCAAAATTTATCTAATGTTAGGGTAATTCAAATAATCTCTACTAGGGCTATAGATTCTTGGTTGGCAGTAGAGCAAGGTCTAGAAGAGATCAAGGTCATCTCCACTAGAGCTATGGACGCTTGACTAGCAGTGGAGCAATGTAGAGGCACATCTTAATGAGTGACATTTTATAGCCTAAATATAAAAAAAATGATGGAATTTGAATTATTTCAATGATGCAAAATGAATCACAGTTCACACACTAAGCCAAAGCAAATGGTTTATCTATTTTTATTTGAAGTTGTTTACCCCACTTTCTCTATATATTGCTAGATGATGTTTATTTCTATGATCTTTGATTTTATTGGTTTCAAATTGTTTTTTTTATACAAAATTCTCAGGAGAATTTCCTAGTAGAGTTGCCATTTGTTGTGGCTATCGTACAACATCCCCCAATTTGGAGATCCATTTGAAATTTTAGCATTTTATGTTATTTTTTTAATTAAATTTTGATCACATCAAGGTATTTGAAAATTTGCTTTTACTTTGAAATTGTTGACGTCTTTGCATCTTGAAAGTTTGAATTTAGTTGCAATGCTTTGAATTGAATATTTTTGATTATTTACATCTTAATTGCATTATCTCAAATCAAATTATTTAATTAAATCATTTTAAAAGTTTTTCAAAGGTTTAAATAATTAAATTTCATTCACGATAAATCAAACCCTAAGTTTTAATGCAAAGTTTCAAATTTCACATTAGGGTACATGTTTATTTCATTTTATTAAACTCTTGGCATTTCACATTATGAAATAAACATTGGAGTTCTAATTAAATAAATTTTCCAAATAATAATAATTAAAGTTCAAACATTAATTATTTGGGATAAATTTAATTAATTTTTTTTCTAAGGTTAAATTCAAATATTTGCATTTCATAAATTTTATTGGTAAATATTTGATCATTAATATTACATTTGGGGAATTAATTTCATGAACAATAGCATTTTCACATTTTAAATCAAATATCAAACCACAGACACCTTGTTAACAATAACTTGCACCTATGAGGCATTACAACAATATTTTCACACTTTACAAGCATACAAGCACATTTTAAAACATTAATGAAATAGAACCTTGGAGAAACTAATTATTTCTTTATAAGAGAGGATTGCTTAACAGGATCCTAAATGTGAGTGTATTTTCATAATCGAGCAAAAATATCACTCAACACTATCCTTCTAGTGAACTTGATTGTGAAGAACATAAGTAATAGTTCTTAATTGTACATCCCTATTGTAAATATGAGGAAGAAACCATACATATTCAAGGAGTGCATATTAATGTAAATAAAATTATGATAACAAATTATTTTGTTCTATAGGGCTACATATAAAAGCTTCAAGGAAATATTTAATTGAATCTAACTAATAGGTTAAGTTACAACATATTCTCATTACCTACCATCGATAGAATTATTCCCTTAGGAACATGTTGTCCTCTCTAATTATCATAGTCACCAGATGTAGGGGACTAGATGAACCAAAAAATCATGTCTAACACTAAGTAACACAATAGGACATTCAAAGAACCCAAATAAAGGACTTGAAGGATGACCTTCAAGATTTTTTACAAGGTCAACTCCTTTTAAGATGTCATATTCAATGATCTTCTACTCTATCCTAATCTAACCACCTTTAAGGGAAAAAGGAAAGAAAGAAAAACCATAGAAAGCAAAGGAAAATAAAAGTCCTTAACTAATTGGGGGTGCACCAAGGACATAAGAATATTTTATATAATAGTCGGATAAATGAACACGTGACTCTAATTAGCAGATAACTCAAAGTAAACAGTTTCTCTTCTCAACACACATAGTTAAAGTACATATTGCACATACCAAAAATATGATAGAAATCAAATAGTCACAACCTCTTATACATGCAAATAAACACACATACACATAAGAAATGAAACAAAAAATTCCAATATTATGGCTTCCATATATATACATATGTATACATACATACATACATACATACATACATACATATGTATGTATGTATGTATGTATGTATGTGCGTGTACATACATACATACATATATATCTATATATATGAGTATAAAAATTAAAAATTATGCCAAAAGAGAGCACTTGAAAGCTTACCCACAAAACCACTCAAGGTTTTGGTCTAGGCTACTATACAAAAATAAATAAAAGGATAATTATAAATGGTAACTAACCAATGCTTACAATACCTAGATAATTACTATTTATAAACAAAATAAAAATATTTTCTCTCCAAAACTTTGTGTAAGAATTAAGACATGACCTTCTTGCCACTCCCTTGATCTAGTTTGCATTATATTATCTTTAGTCCTTTGTGGTCTCTAGATTTGGAATCAATAATTTTGATTTGATGGATTCTCAACTACCACTAACGTTCTTCATCTACCACCCTTGGTATCTTGGATTCTAAGTATAGGCACTTTCTATAATCAATGTTGTTATACATGGAAATATTGTTCCAACTACCACATTTATACCTTCAATAGGGTAACCACTTTTCTTAGATTGTCTAGCCCAGGTGGTGTTAGTAGGTGATCCTTGCTCTTTTTAGTTAATGGATTATTAGTTCAGCTCATGTTCTCTTTTGGTAGTTTATGCACCAATAGTGATGTCTTTGCAATTGGATGTTTTCAACTTCCTCCAATTTTTTTTCTCAATCTCTATTTATCTTAGGGTTATGCATAAGGGGTTGGACTCAAAATGTACTTGTAAAAAAATGGTAAATCCTAATAGAAATCAAGGCGAATCCTAAGTAAATGAAATAAATCATCTTCACACCAAAATTTGGGATATTTGAACCCCTAAAATGTAAGTTTCTATTTAGAGTAAATTTTAACCTATTAAATCACCTTAGAACTTCATAAAAATACCTTCATTAGATCAGGCTCGAAAAGAGCTATCCAACGAGTATAAATATACCTATGTTTGGATATATATTATGGCAAATTGACCCTAAGCAAACATTGGTTCTAAAAATTTTAGGTGAATGGGCCAATGTCGAGGGTCTTCATATTTGCCAATTTCTAATTTTAGAAATATTAATATTCACCCAATTATGAATATTCGCCATTGTGCATAACCCTGATTTATCTCTCACAATAATGCCCACCATTTATATTCAATTTAGAAAGTCCTTGGAACTTTATACCCATCTTATTATGTTGGACTTTTATAAACTTTTAAGGACAAGCTAAACTTTTTATCAAAATATTTTTGGACACCTTTTTCTTCATTCTCATCTAACCTTTTTGGAAAATATTTTTCTCAAAATTTTTACTTCATTTGCCTTTGGATATATCTTGAAATGCATGGTAGGACTCTCAAAATAATTATTTTCTTCTCTTCTTTGGAACTTTTAAAATATTTTGATCCTTGGACATTTTTATCTTCTTGCACCCTTTAGAGACATGTTTTTCCTTTTAGAACCTTTGGATAGTGCATGCCATCAAAAATTTTACCTTTCTCTCTTGTTTGGAACTTTTATAAAATGGTGTGAACCCTTGATCAAAAAAAATTTCTTGCATTTTTCCAATACCTCTTTCTTCATCTCCTGCCATATTTGCCTTTGTCTCATCCTTCTTTCAAAAATTTACCTAAGGAAAAAAAATTGAGTGGAGTAAAAAAATCAATATAGTTTTAGAGACTTGTGACAACCTTCTTGCTTTCTAAAGGAGAATTTAGAATTTTGGCCTTCATCCTTGGCATTAGAATCAAAATTGAAAGAATAAGAAAAAGAATACAAAAATATTGAAAATAAAAGAATGCAAAAAATTAATACTCTAAAACTTTATCTAGAGCTTTCTTGATTTCTTCCCTCTCTTCCTTGGAGAGGTATTGAATTTGCTTAAACTGATCATAAAATACTTGAAGCTCTATTTGGTTTCCATGGGAAAAATATTTTATTTTCCTGATGATCTCATGCACCTGAATCCTCAATTATTCCAATGATCCAATCATCCAAGCTAGATATTTTACCATAGGAGGGTTTGACCATTCCTCAAAAGAGAAGATATACTCCTTGTAATGCCTCATCATTTATAGATATTCTTGTTGTAACGAGAGCCTATTATATTCAACCTAAGGATAGAGAATTACTTTTCCCAATAATACCTCGATGTGATCCTTGATCCTCTCAATGGTAAAAAATAATGTAGCCACTTAGTTTTTGCATTCTTTGACCACCTACTCCTTTTTTAGGAGATCAACCAAGTTAAAATTTTAACAAACACCAATTTAGAATCTAACTTGGTGGACATATTTGCTCAATAAATTTTAGCTTCAACCATCCTAGTAGAGGATTCAATAAGGATTTGCTCAATTCCTTGGTTCACCTAGATGCTTTGATCATTAGCTACATAAAAAAATTTGATAACTTGG
This sequence comes from Wollemia nobilis, assembly GCA_028583015.1. Classification (NCBI taxonomy): domain Eukaryota; kingdom Viridiplantae; phylum Streptophyta; class Pinopsida; order Araucariales; family Araucariaceae; genus Wollemia; species Wollemia nobilis. Next base: position 13,163 of record JAQPPZ010004967.1, read on the forward strand.
AAAAGCACTATTGTAGTGTTGGTGATCTCATCCCAATAGGCATTGTTGACTTCCTTAACAAGGATCCTAATTCCTTGATGTTGCTCCATCTTGCTTTTCTATCTTAGCTCCTCCAATTTTTATGATATTATGTCTCTTTTGGTTAAATCGAACTTCTTAATTGGTGATCATATCTATGAGGTTCTTGACCTACTCTTCATTTTTATTCAAGAGAGATTCTAAAACCTACTCTTTTTGACATTAGGTGAATATGTTTATTTGATCTTGGAGTGCTTTAAGCTCTACCTATGAATTATGTAATGTATTATTTATATATTCCAACTTCCTTTCCTTATTTTCTAATATTTGGGATAATGACTTGTATTCATAAGTAACCACCTTTTTAGCTTCTTGTATGAGTTGCACCTTATCTTGATACTAGGTATTTTTTATATAGAGCCCTATTGTCACCATACACCAATATTGTTGTATCGTTTTTTTTGGATTTGACACCAATGGCTTCTTTGTGTAAATAACAATGTCTATCTCTATGGGTTGAAGTGGATATCATCCATTGATTAATTTGAAAATAAGACTTAATTTTTTTTTTAAATGGCTTATAATTAATACTTATCCTTGATTTGACACCTCAAAAGTTGTGGAGTTTTTGGCCGATTTGGAAGCCAAAGGTTGATGTAGTACCTTGGTGTTTTCTGACATTAGTGAGATCCATTGATCTTGGATAGTTATAGATTTGATCATTCTTTCCCATCGTAGGCTCCTTATGGAAATTTTGACTATCTAAAATTTTGAAATAAGGGCTTAGTATCTAACAAGAGATGTGCCTTGAAAATTTTTTCATGACCTTTGTCAAATGAATTTTGAGATAGTATTAAATTTTATTTGAGCATTCTTATTGTAGTCTAGAGGGATTTAACAATTTAAATGGCTTAAAACCTTACATAAATAAATTGAGAAAAGAAAAAATATTTAAATATGATATTCTTTTCTTTCTACATGACCCTAATAGGATCTAGATTATGATTTTGCTTGACATTCAACATGTGCCTATAGATCTTTGAGTTTTAGGAGGATCAAAATCCCAAAATTTGATCACCCATTGGTCCATTTGATAATCTAGAATGAAATAATGTATCTCATCAACCAAAACCTTTGACTTAAACCACTCTTTTCTTGACATAAAAACTTTATCAACACTCAACCTAGATATCTATAAGTGTTTAATGTTATGTAAGGAGAGAGGTTCTAATTGAATATTCATCCTAGTCCCATATCGAGTCCTTAAGACCATGAGAGACTAATCTAGGTATAAATATCCTCATAATTTAACAGTAAATCCTTTTAATAAGAAAATCCTAAATGATGCAAGAAGATCTATTACTACAATATGTTGTGTCATTATTATGCTTAGGTAGGCCTATAATGTAAGATAAAGTTCTCCCACGACTATTAAAATTTGGACTACACTATCGTCCAACTTCACCACCATTTTGTTCATGGGATGATGTACCAAAACTCATGCATCCACTACCCATTTTGGCATCATGGAGGTACTTGCACCCAAATCTATTATGTAATTATGGATCAACTTGTCTTTGTAGATTAGGAATAAATAAAAAGGGAGACTTTGATTTTCTCACTCCTAGAATAGATATCTAGAATACTATAGGTGTTGTCTATTGTCCCAAATTTTCTCTTCTTTCTCTATTGTATTCTTTATAGTATCCTTTTATTTAGTGATAGATAATATGTCCTACAGAAACACCACCATGGTGGAATTCTTCAAATGGTCCACAATATTGAATGACCCAAGGGAAGTGGCCTTCTAAGTAGCATATGGTGGTGATGTCACAACCCACCTTGGCAAGACTCACTATATAATTTGGACTATATATTAGTGGTTGATGTTTAATGCTTAGCTTTGATGATTTTTATGGATGTATGCTTTGTTGATATATCTATTTTATGTAAGGACATGGTATTGTTGATTCTCTACTTAATTGTAGGATAAGGTGCTCTCATGGGTAGATTAGAGAATTGTTCATAAGAAATGAGAGACCAAAAGAAAGGGAAATGATGGCGATGACTTGGTCATAAAATATCCTAGGGTAACATGAATGAATACCCTTTCATGTAGGTGCCTTATGGTTTGATTATTCTCATGTTTGTACCATTGGACTAGGAAATTTACTTTTAATGAGTCTCCTTAACCTAATTCAGTGATAGCCTAGGTCTATCTTAAATAAGAAGCCACTCACTTGAGGATAAAATAATGGTATGAAACATCGAGGGAATGAATTTTTTCTTGCTATTGGCATAATGGTTTTTTATTATCTACTTCTATTCTCAAACAATAATTTGATAGATGTTAATTCTTGTTTGCATATGATTGGTAATTAATTACTTAAAGCAAGCCTTAAGTCTTTAATTTTGAGTGTCTACCTTACTTAGGTTTTGATATTTGTTGTGTCACTTTTGTCCACAATGATGGTGCTTTTATTACCTACATTTTTTGTTCATGGGAGGAGCCACCTTTAATAGAACGATTAATGCTTATTTCTTCCTCCATGATGCCTTTGTGGTTTGGGTTTAAGGTGGTGAGCATTGGAGAAACACTCTTGGCCATTACACCTTGAGCACCTTTTGTGGTGGCCCTCAAGCTTACCTCTTCTTTCCCTTTCTATAAAGGAATTGGCTTGGAAGCAGGGGGAAGAGGATAAAGGATTGAGACTAGAAGAAAAGAAGGATAGTGAGGTATAATACTATGGAGACAAAGGTTTTTAAGGGTTTGAAATCATTGTTAGGTATGTTTCAAGGCTTTGTTGTGTTTCACTTTTGATGTTTCTCCTTGTACCCTTTGCTTGTTGTTTTTTGGATTATCTATTACCTTTAATTTTCCTTATATTATGTAGCATTAATACACATGTATTAATCTTGATATGTTACTTTGGATTTTTCCTCATGCTCAATCCACAAAATTGGGACCTACTCCCCATGTGCGTGAAGAACACAAGCTTATATTGAGAGGGGGGTGAACAGTATAAGATCACTTTTTACTTTTTTTCTCAAATGAATATTATGTAGTGTATAGATAGCAGTCTCAATAACAATAATCAAAGCAATGCACAAAACACCATACACAATAGAGATAAATTTTAATGTGGTTCACCTAGTGTGGGCTAACTCCATAGAGAAAATATTTCTTCTAAATATTTCTCAAATATATTTCACAAATAATCTCTTGGGAATATTTCCCAAATTACAATGTTTATGGACTTCTATCCAAAGGACATGTTGATCCCCTAATCTCAAGTTCGTTGATCTCTTCCATAGGAGAATTATTTCTCCTTCTACTCTAGATAGTGATCTTCTAGAAGACTTTGTCTCTATGCTGCACTGATTGGTGGATCTCTTTCCACTTGAAGACTCCTCACTTAGATCTATCTTAAATTGTCTAGGCTGCTGGATCTCTATCCACTGAGACTTTGTCCTCTATAATATGTCACCTCCAAAGATCTATCTCAATACTATACCAAACACAGTTCAGTCGATCTAGCATAGTTCTACTTAATCTCTTGTACTAAACACAATACAGTCGGTCCAGTACAATTCTACTCAATAGGTTCACACAGAACCTTCTCAAATATGCTCAATAGGTCCACAAAGAACCTACTCAACAGGTCTACATAGAACCTACTCAAATATGCTCAATATGTCCACATAGAACCTGCTCAAATATGCTCAATAGGTCCACATAGAACCTGCTCAAATCTACTCAATAGGTCCACACATAACCTACTCAAATCTGCTCAATAGGTCCACACAGAACCTGCTCAAATCTGCTCAATAGGTCCACACAGAACCTGTCCAAATTTTCTCAATAATTCCTCTCTAGGACTTGCTCAAATCATCTCAATAAGTCCTCTCTAGGACTTGCTCAAATCTGCTCAATAAGTCATCTCTAGGACTTGCTCAAATTTGCATAGTAAGCTTTCACAAAAGCTTAATTTAAATCAGTGCACAAGCCTTCTCAAAGACTTGTTTCAAATAACATAGAATCATAAATATAATTGCTAGAGACTCAATATCTAAGCTCAATGTTCAATAAATATCTCAATTCAATCTCATAGAAGCATAAAGAGAATTTTTAGGGACTCAATATATTCTATACTCAAATCCCAATCTCAACTCAAATCAATCTCATATAAGCATAAAGAGAATTGTTAGAGACTATATATGTTCTATGCTCAAATCCCAATCTCAACTCAAATCAATCTCATAGAAGCAATAAGAGAATTGGTAGAGACTCTATATGTTCTATACTTAAATCCCAATGTCAACTCAATAGAAGCATAAAGAGAATTGTTAGAGACTCAATATGTTCTATTTCAAATCCCAATCTCAACTAAACTCAATGTCATCTCAAATCAGAATATGAAATAGTTTGTTTCTAGGAACTTGAACAACCACATGCATCCACTTGACTAGGGTTAAATCAATTCAACTCAACCAATCACCTCAAGGTTTAATCCTTTATCACAAACCCTAGTCCAAAATGTATTTAACCAACTTAAAATATTTCTAAAAATGCTCAATCACAAATCTTACATAACAATTATACTCATGTTCTTTTCTAACTCAAGTTCAAGTTCATTTTACAATAAATGGGCTTCAACAACAATGATTCTAAAACAAGGTTTAATTACAACTCACAAACCAAAAAACATTGAAGCATTAAACCAACAACTTTCAAAAATAGAAACCACAATCAATCCTTTTCTCTTCAAAAATATTTCAAAAATCAACCACCATAAACAATCAATAGGATAATGTGCCCATACCTTTTTGATGCCAAGGAGTTGTCCACAAAATCTACCAGACTTAAACACAACTTTCCTTTTCAATCTCAATAAGGGTTAGTGGACTCAAAATAATCACAATATAAAGCATAACTCAATTTACACCATTTTAACTCCAACTAAATAAACACATCCACCAAAGTCCCTTTTTAATAAAACCCTTATCAAAATAACAATCAATAAGCCTTTCAAAAATACTTTAAAACAACTCCTTATTTCTCCTAAATTTAATTCTTAATAACCATCAAATAAATCATTAAACCCCTCATGTTTTGCAATAATCAATACAGCCCAAATACCAAATCTTTTATTAAAACATTATTTTCCACTAACCACCTTATAACTCCAACCTTGGGGCTAAATAAAATTAAATTAATGCAAAACATAATTACCTTCTCAAGGGGATTTGAACCCCTGAATTGCCCACACCGTGAGCATCTTAACCGCAGCTAAGATTCCACATGATCTAGCCACTTGTTGGAAAGGGAAAGGCACAAAGTGCCTTATGCCCATCTCCACCTTCCGCAAAACCAAAGGCATCGAAGCGCTTCTCTCATGCTTTCCAAAAAATATAGTTAAGGGGATTCGATCCTCGATGTTTTCATTTGCCCTGTGCCTTATCAAAGGTCCACTTGCCAATACGCCATGCTACCCACGACGTTTGTTTCTCCGAAAATAGTCTATCTTATTCACTGCTTCACTTCTCAAGAAATTCACATGAGCTCATAAACGATTTGATAGCCAATGATTTGATTGCACGAGCAAGGATGAAATAATAATCAATTGAAGCCCCCTTTATATAGTCCTTTAATCATATCGAAGACATCGATGGAAATATGACTTTTTATTTGCTTGATGACATCGACGGGAAACTTGCACATTTAGTTTTAAATTTTGAATTCAATTTTTAAATAATTAAAATTTAAACCAAATATTAAAACTTAAATATATCCATCATCGGGGCACATTTTTCGATGAAAAGAAATCTCAAATTGGGTTTTAAGAAAAACCAGATCAAATATGTTGTCCATGGTTTTAAATAAAACCTTTTATTTTTCTTGTCTTGGTTTTCACAAAAACCCTTAATAGATCCTTTTGATATTAAATGATATTTTGACATCAATGACAACATTTTAGCTTAGGGACTATAAGTGTCCAACAATATCCCCCTTTTTCATTGATGGTAACCCAAATCCTTTTACTAAAAATTTACCTTCTTTTCTCCTCCCCTTGGGACTTTGCTCCCCTTGGCTCAATGCTCTCTCAGATATCAAAACTCTCATATCAAAAACTCTCCTCAAAATACACAAATCTCTCTCCCTTTGAAATCAATGGCAAAGGGTCACCTTTGGGGCTTAGGGTTAAGAATTAAGCCTCTTAGCTTAACCCCTCCCCCACCTCCACATGAGGTGGTTAATTCTAGGGTGGGAGTATTTCCACTCCCCGAAAGCACTATTATCTACCTTTGTCTTTTCCTCTTTCTTTTTGCTGAATCCTCCCACTATCTTTTTCCAAGTCATCATCCCTATTCCTATTCCTGTTCTCATCCATGTTCTTGTTCTTGTTTTTATCCATGTTTTTGTTCTTGTACCTGCTCTTGTCCTCATTATTTTTTGAGTCTCTTTTCTTTTTTGAGTTTGTGTTCCTGTTCATCTTCTTGTTTTTGTTCATGTTCTTGTTCCTACCCATGTTCCTATTCCTGTTCATATTTTTGTTCTTGTTCACATTCCTGTTCATGTTCATGCTTGATTCTAGAATATTTGCTCTACACCATATTTCTATGTGACCATCATTATTGCACTTATAACTGTTGACAATTTTGTCACATTCCTTAAGGGGTAGAAAAAGAAAACAATTTTGTACAATATTGTGTAAAGTTTTTTGCTTTGTTGTTTTTATTTTGAAAGTTGCAGCAATTTTGGCTCCCAATGCCACCCCTTTGTATATAAAAATGGAAGAAAAAGAACTTCGCTACCGAACAAACTAGAAAAAAAGAGCTTCACCAAAGAAAAATGAAAAGAGCTTCGCACCCGAAGCATTTCCAGCACTACTTTGGGTAAAAGTTTTGCGAAGAAGTTTCGCCAAAGGAAGATACAAGGAAAAGATAGAGAAACTACTTCGCACCCGAAGCATTTCCAGCACCGCTTCGGGTGTAGTTTTTTGCGAAGTAGTATCACCGAAGAGAAATACAAAGGAGAAGGCAAGGAAACTACTTCGCATCCGAAGTATTTCCATCAGTCACTTCGGCCAGAAAATCAGCGAAGCGAAACTCAAAGAGCATTAAAAGTACTTCGCCAGAAAGTTGCCGAAGTACTCATTTCGGGCCCCTCCATCAGCGAACCATATTTACTTCGGCAAGAGCACATTGCGAAGCATTTGCTTCGGCTAATTTTCTGCAAAGTATTTCTATCCGAAGTAAAGGGATGCAACATTTTTTGAAGACAATTGCTTTGGCTGAAATCTTCTTGAACCACAGTTTTGGAAGAGGATCGCAGCGAAGTATTTCTCCAAGGCATTGACGAAGCAATTTTTTTGACAAAGCGGTAAAGAAGAAGAGACCCATTTTGCGAAGTAGATATGCTTCGACGCTCCCCACCCCCAAAGCAATTTTGCAAAGCTCAATCCTGCGAAGTACGTATCAAAGAGGAGTTTTTGCTTCAACCCGAAACCATTGCGAAGTGAAGTGGTGGATGAAGTCTTAGCGAAGCACTTCACGGGCATGTGTTCCAAGCCAGGTATTTTCTTGAGGTGGTCAAGTGCCTCATAAATGCTATTTTTCATGCCCAGCAAGCCCGCTGATCATTTTTGGCAATCAAAAATGAAGTATCAAGCCATGATGGAGAGCCCGACGAGCATGGAGGCCACTCGAGCACCGCATTTGAAGACCAAGGACATCTAGACGGCTCATCAATGCACCTTTCCATGGTTGACCCGGTTGTAGTTTCCATTTTTGGTAAAGGATTTGAAAGCTCAGTCACGAGAGCCTTGGGGATCCGATTCTCAGGGCTTGAGGGCATACTCTTCTTCTCTATGTAATTATGATTTAGAGGCCTAGGTCCTCTATAAAAACCCAAGCATTGTAATGAAAAAGGGGGGGAACTATCTGCTAGAAATTTGTTGTAACTTGATGTACTATGATTAATTCTAAGAGACTTTGAGCTCAATTCTTCTCTTTTATGCTGCCTTTTGTGCTTGATTCTTCTATCTCTCCTCGTTTGTATGCTGGATGCTGAACTCTGCGTCCGGTGTGCAATCGGGGACAGTGTCCTAAAACTCATTTGGAAGGATACATAGGAGTTGGAAAACATCCTATTGACTTTCTTTTATGTTGCCTACCTTGCTTGATTCTTCTATCTCTCTTTGTTTGTAGACTGAGATGTTGAACTCTACGTCCGGTGTGCAATCGGGGACAGTGTCCTGAAACTCGTTCGGGAGGATACATAGGAAGGTTGATACTATGTTTCTTTCATTTTACTCTTGGTGTTCCTTGCTGCTATTCAAGTTGTCTGTTAGCGATCGTGCTTCCTATTCTTTTCCACCTCAAAGCACCAATCTCTCTTCCCTTAACCCTTTTTTATTTCTTTCTCTAACCCTACTCCTTTTTATTTCTTTCTCTAACCCTACTCCTTTTATCTCTTTCTTACACTCTTGTCTCAAAACACCCAAGTAGTTTAGCATAGGAGCTGGCATTTCTCTAGATATTGGCATGAGGGGCATCTCTTCCCTTTGGCCTTTCAATGTTGGTCCAGGTCTAGGGCGCATACATCCATTTACCTCAAAAATCCTTACCTAGGCAGATCTGATGACCAAGAGTTTTTGGCATGCCCGATGGGACAAACTGTATCTGTCTTAGATAGACCCATAACCAGTTAAGGTCCCATATTGCAAATCTCAAACCCATCTTCACCAGGGCCAATAGTACTAACCAGTTCTTGATGTGACCCGATTAGTCTCACCTAACTAGTGGTAGTGAGAATCGATGCTCTCATTATCAAAATACTTTTAGCATCTGATGACTCTATTTACCCTAGAATCTCTAAGTCAAAAATACCAATACCAAAAGTCTATGCCTTCATGCAAACAAGATGGAGAGTTAAGAATAAAGGAGAGGAAATCGAGTTCTTTGAGCTAGATATTGATGCCTTTGGGGAAAAATCAAGGTTGATCACCCCCAAATCCCTACTATAAGGAACATCCTCTGTTGGCAGACAAAGCTCAACTTCTGATAGTACAACATCTAGCTTTCCTCCCAATCCTCCCAACTCTCCGAAATGTCCTAGCCCCTCTATTCCTATTAGTTGTCCTATTAGCAGTCAAGGGGGAGCTTCGAGGATTCTTGTTTCTCAAAATCTAGGAGCAAGTATGGCACAACAGCAACAACAACAACAACAACAACAACAACAACAAATGCAATAGCCACCACCACCCAGATTGTCTCCAGCATGGGATTCTTTGTCACCTCTAAATCTAGTGGGATAAGGACAAGTGCCGCCTGCTATCATAAAGAAAATCCCAACATTCGATGGAAATGGGAAGACCACTCTGGAGCACATCCAAGATATAATATCTTTGGTAGCGATCCACGACATTACAAAAGAGCCAATTATGGTAAAGCTTCTGGTCCTTTCCCTTAGAGGGAAACTCCTCTACTAGTATAGATCTCTACCACCCGGTAGTATTACGAGATGGGACCAGTTAGCTGATCAACTGATGGGAAACTTCAATGAATCCTATGATCCTACCTCTCCGCTACACCAGTTCACTTCAATAAAGAGACATCCATAACAGGAGATCATGAATTTCAATGTAAGGTTTTCTTGAACCTGGTAGAGAGTGCCAGTTGGACTTCAACCAACCGACGAAGCTGCAATGCTCTATTTCCTTTGGGCTTTCAACCTTGATATCAGTCTCATGGTAATATATTCTAACGTTAATACTTTTCTTGAGTTGTATGAGCTAGCTAAAAGAGCAGAGATGGATTTAATAGCTATGGGCAAGCTCCACCAAAGGATGCTGACACCCATACTTCCTAAATTCTTACAACTCTAGTATGCAAGCACAGCCGCTTCGCAAATCTCCATCACCCCTGCACTCTTGATTTCATCTTGGAATCTGAATCCTGTCGTGTCTCAAATCACTACTCCACAAATCCATTTCCCTATATTTTCAACTCCACAACCCACTGTCTCTTCAGCATTTCCTGTACTACCAGCACCACCTCAACACCCTGCCCTTCCTCCCATACCAATGATGGTTCCATTACCAATTGCTCTGAAAGTCGATGATATACAAACCAGAATTCTGTAGGAAATATAGTCTCTGAACTCTATGGTTCAGATGTTGTCCAATGACATTGTTGAGCAAGGTGTTGCAAGAAGTTTGTCATTGTTGTCAACACAGGCAGTTAGATCCAATGATGCAGTGGATAGACAGTTCAGGAGCCATTCAGATGCAGAGAATAGAAATTCAAAGGATAGTCAGATTATGTAAAGTGCAATTCCAGGAAAACAAGAGTGACCCAGTTTCAAAAATTTGAAGAAAAAGACAAGTTAGAAAATTGTCGTGATATGGCGACATGTTTTCTGTCGTGATTTCATGACAGGTCGAAGGAGAGAGAAAGCGCAGCTAGAAATGTCGTAATTTCACGACAAAAATGAGGAGAGAGAAAGCACAGCCAAAAATGTCGTGATTTCATGATGAAAGTGAGGAGAGAGAAAGCACAGCCAGAAATGTCATGATTTCATGACAAAAATGAGGAGAGAGAAGGCCCAAGGCAATCTGTCACGATTTTGTGACATGCTGGAGGCCAAGAAGCTAAGTCGAGAAACTGTAGTGATTTTGCTACATGTTGAAATTTTGCTGGCCGAAGCAAGGAGAAAGCGTTAAGTTGAAAAGTTGTAGCGATTTTGCTACATGTTGAATTTTCGCTGGCCAAAGCAGTGAGAAAGTGTTAACTAAAAATTTGTAGCGATTTCGCTGAGTCAAAAGTGCACAAAGCAAAGGTGTAGCGATTTCGCTGTGTCAAAACTGCTCAAGCAAAGGTGTAGCGATTTCGCTACGAGTTGAAAAAGCACAACACGAAGGTGTAGCGATTTTGCTACGCATCAAAAGTGCACAACGCGAAGGTGTAGCGATTTTGCTACCAGTCAAAAGCGTAGAACTCAAAAGTGTAGCGATTTCATTACAAGTCAAAATTTCATGGGTAGAAGCAAAGTTGGAAGCACAAGGCACAAAGTTGTAGCGATTTCGCTACTGCATGAAGCAAGAAATGTACGGAAGCCGAAAGCGTCATGATTTCATGACAAAGATGAGGATGACATCAACAAAAGCTGAAAGTGTCGCGATTTTGCGACAGGCTGCAAGAAAATCCTCTAGAAGCCAAAAACGTCGTGATTTCACGACAAAGCTGAGCATGACGTTAGCAAAAGTTGAAAGTGTCACGATTTCACAATAGGGTGCAAGGAAAGCCGCTGGAAGCCGAAAGCGTTGCGATTTCGTGACAAGGATGAGGATGACGTTAGAAAAAGTTTGAAGTGTCACGATTTCACGACAATAATTATGGCAAAACTATCAACGGCCAAAAGGGTCACGATTTCACGACAACAAGGACAAGAAGGCATACGGCCAAAAAAATTGTCGCGATATCGCGACATGTTATTATTTTGTGGCAATAAACTACAGGAAGGTGACAAAGGTGGCAGAAGAGTTAGGGGCCAACAAAGTTAAATTTGGGCCGACTAATTTTAGGGTTTTGCAGCCAACAAATTCTAGGGTTTTACAGCCGACATTCTTAGGGTTACAGTCGACGGATTTTAGGGTTTGGCAGCCGACATTTTCTAGGGTTTCACAGCCGACATTTCTTAGGGTTTGTCTCTGAGATTTCTTCTATAAAAGGAGGGTTACTTCGAGTTTGAAGTAGAGGTGTGAATATTGAGTGCGAATGCGAGCAGAGTGATTGCGCAAGTGAAATTCATGTTGAGCAGAGTGTGAAGTCACAGTTAGAGTTGAAGCGAAGTGTGCATATCGTGATTGTGTGAAATAAGAGTGCAATGTGTAGAGGTGGAGTTATGAGTGCGAAGTGATAGCGGCCAAACAACAGAAGTGGACGATCATCCGATTACTACAGAGAGTGTGAAGAAGTTCACATAAGTGTCAGATAGTGAGAATCATGTTGTGCAGAAGTAGCAGACTGTAGAGAAATAGCAGACTGTAAGAAATAATATGAGAATTTTATTCTATAATTTTCTTAATCATTTTTAACTTCCAAGTTGTATCTTGGCATAAGGGGTTGGTGCCTCTTTCCAGTAGGTGCTGGTAAATTAGGATTTGGTGCTCCATTTTGTTTGAAATAGATAAAGAAAAGGGGTTGGTGCTGGTAAAAGATTTTGTAAAGTTGTAGCTTTGCATTGACTGGATTTGGATGGTAGTCCAAGCAGTCATTTTGAGGAGTAGCCACATTGGTGAACCTCATTAATTTGCTGTGTTGTGTGTCATGCTTTCTTGCTGCATTTGATATTTTATTTATCAGTTTTAAATAGTTCTTTGGATTTAAAACTATATATATTAGAAATTTTAAAGATCACACTGATTCACCCCCTCTCGGTGTCACCGTGATTACAACAATTGATATCGAGCAAGGTTTCCGAATAGGCTCAATCGACTAGGGTGATCCCAATAAGTGACATTATGGCGGGTGGTGAAGGTTTCTCCTCAAACAAGGCACCACTGTTTGACAGAACAAATTATGCTTTCTAGAAGATCAAAATGCAAATATATATTTGAGCTTTGGGATTTGACATCTCGGAATCGCGTAGTCAATGGTTACATAGCTCCTGCTACTGCTCCAACCGACAGCATCGGTAAAAAGGAGTTTGAAAATGATTCTAAATCTAAAAATGCCATCATGTGTGGATTAGTGGATAGTGAATTGGTCAAAATCATAAACTGTGTTTCAGCAAAAGATGTGTGGGACAAACTAGAGAATATTCATGAGGGAGATGACAAGATCAAGGAAGCTAAGCTACAAACTCATCGAGCTCAATTCGAATCACTAAAAATGACCAACGATGAGAACATAGAAGCCTTCATGCAAAGGGTAAATGGAATCACTAATTCAATGAGAGGTCTTGGCGAAGAGTTGGATGATGCTACTATTGTGAAAAAGGTTTTAAGGTCGCTTCCTCACAGGTTTGATTCTAAAGTCTCTACCATAGAAGAAGCTAAAGACTTAAATCATTTCAGTATGGATGAGATGCATGGTTCCTTGACGGCTTATGAAATGAGAATAGGAAAGTCAAATCCTATAGATAGAGAAGCAGCATTTAAAGCCCAAAAAGGTAAGACACAAAACAAGAGTCTGAAGAAGAAGAAATTTTAGACGAAATGGAAGCAAATTTTTTCGGAAAGTTGAGAAAGGGCAAAGGAAAGTACAAAGGAAAACTACCTTTTAAATGTTTCAACTGTGGGGGAATTGGACACTTTGCAACCAAATGTCCTCTCAATGAGAAGGACAAAGGTGAGGAAACTTCACATCAAGAAAAGGGTGAATGGAGAAAGAAATCTAACTTCAGAAAAGGCAATTTCAAAAAAAAAGCTTTATATCCGGGGAATGCATATTCCTCGGAAGACGACTCTAGTGAGGATTATGAAGAAGGAACAGTGCAGCTCTATTCATGGCATTTGAAGTCAAAAATTCTGAAAAGGCAAAAATCTCAGAGAAGGAAGAAGGTATGAACTCTA
>JAQPPZ010004968.1:0-27448 GCA_028583015.1 Wollemia nobilis
GGTATTCATACAAAAAATTGAAAAGATCTAGAAAATGAAAATCAAGAATTCAAACATTTTATGTAAAATGGTGTAGGTTTCTTGCTATAGCATCTCAATTGATATGATAAGTGTATCTATTTGTAAACTCTCAAGCTCTAAAAAAAATAGTTGTAATTTTTCAAGGGTGGGGAACACAAGTACAACCCCTTATTATTCAACCAAAAAAAATCATATACAAAAATTAGAAACTAACTTATGAAACCAACACACATCTAATATTACCATAAAAACCTTAAAATCAAAGGGGCTTTATAATTACTTCCACTACCAATTTCACCTTTAAATTATTATCAATGCTAATATCTAATATTTTGACTTTTGGTCAAAATAATTATGTAATATTTTAATATGATGTAGTTTTTTTGAATTTACATGGTGGAATCGGTAGCCACCACAAATCCAGGTAGGCTTTCCGGCTTTTTATGGCCACCACAATATTCTGCATTGTTTGCCTCAAAAGCCGCCACAAAAATCTTCACACAGTCCGCCCCTATAACCACCATACCACAATAATTTAAAACCTTTTACGCCATTGAAAGCACCAAGAAAGTCTAGCGAGGCCAAAAATTTAAACCTTAGACCTCCGTCCCCTTTACGGGGTTTGGTCGAACCAATTGGTCTACTCCTCGGACCTTAATATGATGTATTTTTAAAATAAATAAATAATAGTATATGTATTTGATTAATAGTTTATTTTATTATTTTTAATTATATTTATAAGTTGATATAAAATTTCAATATGGACATCAACTTTTAAAACTTACACTAGGTTCAACTCCTACCAAATAATATATGCATAATTGTTAAGATGATCTAATACTATTGTATTGTATTACAATCATAATATAATACAAATAGAGCCCATTTCGTATCCAATTTTATATATAGGTAATGGCATGAGATCGACTAGTTAAAAATCTATCTATCTATATATCATATATATATATATATATATATATAGAAAGAGAGAGAGAGAGAGTAGTTAAAAATCTATATATACACAGAGAGAGAAGAAGAAGGTTTGAATCTTGTCAAGTAACATATGTGTAATTATTAAAATATTGTAATACTATGGTAATATGATATAATCCAAGGTTTTATTTCCTTTAGTGAATCTTAAAGAAAAAATAAGGATTTTGAAGAAATCGATTAAGAACAATGAGTTTCACATCATATATCAAGGTTCTAATATCATGGATGAACTGTAAAATTATAAGTCAAATGGTATGAGCTCAAGTGGTTACAATGTAGATTTTTAAGAAGAATATCCAAGTTCAAATCTCACTAGCACAACTTTCACATACAATTATGTGGTTTATTAAAATATTGTAGTAATGCAATCGTGATGTAATTGTGAAAATCATGATTTTTCAATGGGGTTCATTTCAATCCTATATAACTAATTTCAAAAACATCTACACTAGTAAATTTGTCATGATATAATACAAGTGGAGCTAATTTCAATCACATAGCTCATTTAAATACCATATTTAATCAATTCAAAAAATATTTATATAGATAAATTTAGTTTTTATTAGAAATAAAACAAATACATGTAAGTATGTTGACAAAGTTAATCACTAACATAAAATTAAATAAAAATAATATTGTTAGAATAACTAATGCTTATTTATAAGTTGTTGATAGAGTTAATAATTGAATTTTAGATGAGACATATGAAGGCCTTCATTATAAAGTAGTATTTCTCAACATCCTTTTAGGTATTTTATTATTTGTTAATAGAGTGGTTTTATTCAATATTAAATTTCCTATGATATGAAGATCATGTCCAAAATTTCATCATGATATCAGAGATAGACCTATCAAATGAAGATAAATAATTGTTTGAGATATTAATCTAGAAGAGGCATCACAAGAAGTTGTTGGAAGAAAAATCCAAAGAAGAATAAGAGAGGATATAATGTTATATTCATCCCAATCTATTTGGAAATTAGAGTAAATATAATAAGTCATAACACTTATTTAATAATATAAAAATATCAAAGGAGTTTAATAGGAACTATAAAACCTTTATAAAGTATGCTCACCTTTGATGCCTTCAAAAGGTTAAAAATTCAAGTCTGAATTTTTCTCTATTGTTATGCTTTACATATATAAAAGGTCTACAAAAGACCAAAGATTGGATCTCATGCCATTGTCCCAACACCCACGAGGACTGTAGATCTACCTCTGGAAGATATGCCAATCAATACCCCTCCACCAATAGTGGTTATATATCTGCATTTGATCGATGCCCCTCCACCGAAAAGGCTCGTAAATCCTCCTCCGACAAACTGCTCAAAACCCGCCAATGCTCCATAACAAAAATCCTATCTTTTATTATAACAAAATGCCTATATTTTAGTATAACAAAAATCTATCTTTATTATAACAAAATGCCTATCTTTTATTATAATAAAAATCAATATTTTAATCAATATCCTTAATTAATTAAAAATCCCTCTAACAACAAAAAGGGGATTAAACCATAGTCAATAAGCAATCATAGTGAGTCAAACAATCAATTCAATAGGCAGTTTGAGAACTAGGGACAAAACACAAGCCCACGAATAGAGAGAACCAAGGCCAAAACAGAGGCACGTAGATAGAGAGCTTGCCATAGGTGCAATCACTAGCACCTAACTAGCACCACAATGGCTGACATGAAGGCTAGCATGACCACAACCAGTGGTCACACCACTAAGGGGAGGATTTTACCCAATAATATTCACTGTGCCTTCTACACTCCCCATGTGGGATTATCTAATTCCTAGAACTAAACAAAAGGTGTTAAATCAACCAAACCACAAACAATCCACAAATACATCAATTCAAAATATGGCAAGTCATGTCAAGATGGAGAATTAACCATAATAGATGAATAGGGGGGTTTCACCAGCCTCTACCAAGCCTTTGAGCTTGGATACCTATATAGAGTGCATTGGCCCTTTCAAATAGAACTTGTTCCCCTCCCATTGTGCATGTGGGATAAATTGGAGTCTCTTTGGGACTCATGAAGCTTTATCCCACACGAATCATGTGGGAGGCTTCACAGACCCTTAAATAATGTGGAGTGCCCAAAGATATCTGACCACCACTCGATGGTTGTGTAGTGGTGGAAGAGGTTTTGCCCTTAGTTGAGGTGGCTTAAGTCGAAAAAAAATATTTGGCCATCAATAGGGGTCTGGAGGAGGTCAATTAATTTTAACCTAAAGCTATTTAAAACTCCAACATAAAAATCCCACATGCATCATGTGGTTAACATACTATAACTTAAAAATAATTAAGAGGTCATATGTTAATTGACCACTAGTTGGTGGCCAAGAAACCCTTATGCCTAGGCAGGTGGAGGCATGGGAGCATCAATTGGTGGTGTTGTTCCACTTGGTAGCTAGGGAAGGAGAAATGGGGGTCATATAGGGGGTCTTTGGAGGTAAAAAACAATTAACATCATTTTAATTGACTATTAGGTAAAGGAAAAAATTCAGGTTAAATCCCAATCTAAACTAAAGCTTACTTGAAAATTGATTTTGCTCCCTTCGTCCTCCTTCTCTCCTACAATTCCTTCGATA
This sequence comes from Wollemia nobilis, assembly GCA_028583015.1. Taxonomy (NCBI): domain Eukaryota; kingdom Viridiplantae; phylum Streptophyta; class Pinopsida; order Araucariales; family Araucariaceae; genus Wollemia; species Wollemia nobilis. The sequence continues at coordinate 3,615 of JAQPPZ010004968.1, forward strand.
CCCCATCCTTTGAATCCCCTAGATATTTTCCACCTTGTCCCTCTTAACAAGGCCACCCATCTACCCCATGCCTAAAGTCCTCTTTTGGACATTAGTGCTATCTAATAAAAGTAAAGATATGCCTATCCATGGAGGCAAGAGGGAGAGATATTTCAATGTCAAAATAATTATTTCCTTCTTTCAAAATCTCATGCCCCCAAATGCAAACCACTTACCTTTATTTAATTTATAAAGATTCAATTCTTTATTTGATATGAAATATAAAAGTTATTCTTTTTATTTAATTTATACAAGGAGCTTTTTTTCATTTCTTTTTCTTAAATCTATAAAAGATAAAGCTATTCTTTCGTTTGTATAATAAAAAAGAGTAAAAAGAAAATATAATAAAACTTTCCAAGCACTAATACTTGTAGTGTTAAATTTAATTCAAATCAAATTAATCATTAATCATTTCTTATTTTTATTAATTTAAATAAAATACCAATACTAATATTAAACATTAGTATGGTATTCAAGTGGCCTAGGGTTAATAGGACCTCTATGCCTATTAATACCTTCTAAAGGGGATTATACACTCAACCCACTTTGGGGATAATACATAAATATGCATGTAAAATAAAAGGAAGTAATCAAATGCATCAAACAAAGTGGGTGATTCTTTGCAAGTGCAATTGCCTATCCCAACTGAAGACTTACAGTAATTTCTAGGTTACCAACTTCAGGATCTAGACAGTTGGATCACTTATGACCACCAAAATAAGAAGCATGCATCTATATGAGGGTAGTCTATCATGTTACCTTGAGCTACCATAATCATCATTATTATTTTCAAGTACATTATTCTCGATGGTCAATTCTACCTCTTCCACCCATGAGTGTACCTGATCCTATGTATTGATAATACATCAACAACACCATATGCCTATATATTGATAAATCAATATAAACATTGTATAATAATTCAAATGCATCAAAACTAGGCATCAAATTGTCATTCATAAATACATAGTTTATTCTACAAAAGTCTTGCCAAGGCAGGTTATGATAGAAATACATTATCCATTACAAACATAAAAACTTTTGGTTTAAAATGGAAGAAGAAAATAATTATCAAATGCCTTGTTCTAGGAAAATGAGTTTCAAGTTATTAGACTTTGTTCAAGGTGAAATAATATCATATTACTTTGATTAAAGAATGAATTATAGAAAATCAAGTTAGGTAAATAATATAAGCATTGTTACTTTATGAAAGGAGTTCTTTTCAAGAAATACTTGTATGTTTTTATCTTTAGAAGTGCTCACTAGCTGCTTTCTAATGGTAATTATTGGTCATGATGAGTAAATGAATAAAATAATGTTAATTTTCTTTTAGTAAGATTATGTTATTGTAGACACCAAAACAGCACCAATCCGATTATGTGACTACAAGCACTGACCGAATTGGCATACATACCCCCTAGGGCAGCCTCCAGAGGTTAAACAGTGGTCCTAACCACTCCCAAATCAGTTTTGGAAGGTCAGAGGTCAATTTGGCACCTTTTAAGCACTTTGCTCCCTATTCGTCCCACCCTGGGATGATTAGAATCCTATTCGTCCCACCCCGGGATGATTAGCAGCAATCGCTCCAGGGTGGGATGAATAGCAGGTTTGACTGGCAAAAAGTCAAACCTTGACAAATGGCATCCCAGATCCGCCACTCAACTTTGCCTTCAAGGCATGCAATTGTGAGGAACGGTTTCAAATCTGAGAGAGGGACTTCAGTCAAGCATGCCTTGATCATGGAGGCCCTAAATCAGGGAGGAATCTTCTCTCCCCAAGAAAGGCATGATGAGCCAAGTGGTGCCCTCGCATGCGCATTCAAAGGAGACCCTCAGGTCTATAAAATGGTGAGCCTCCTCACCCCAAAAAAGAATAGAGCTGGAGCATTTGGAGCAATGGAGTGCTGCCAAATTATACCCACATTCCCCTTTGTGCTTCTTACATCCCTAATTTCTCTTTTGGAAGAGAGGTTATCGGGTGAACACTAAGAACGCAATCTCGACCCAAAACCCAAGAAATCAGCCATAATCCCACACCAAATTCATTGACACAACCCCCTAGGAGGTTTTGGACCCATCCCACGTGGATTGGTGTCAAAAACTAAGCCCCAAACGGTGGGCGTCCTGCCCTCGGGTGCCCCCCAAACTATTGCAGTCCTAATCGTCCCACCCCGGAGTGATTAGAAATATGTAAATGATTTCTCTACTATTATTTTTGCATTATATTCTATTTCATTTACTTATGCTGTTGTTCAAGTTTCATGGCATTCTGACTTGATTTGACCTTGTTTTTATCATTTTATGCGTTTACTAACATACAAGGAGCGCCTTCAGATACAGGACAATATGGGTAGAATATGCAAAATATGACCTTCTGGGTCATCCCAAAATGCCCCTTTTTGTCTAACCCCAAGTTTGTAAGAGTTTTGGAGGCCTCTGGATAGGACATTTGCAAGGTCGCTCTTGCATATTTTGTGACAGTCCTAATCGTCCCACCTCGGAGCGATTAGAAATCCATGCATGATTTCCTGACTATTATTTTTGCAATGTGTCCCTGATGATGTCTCTATGCTTCTATAAAATTTTGAATTCATTATGACATGTTTTGACCATCATTTTGCTATTTTATGTATTCACTAGCCGGAGGCCTTGGGGATTGCATGTTTTCCTTCTATCCGCATATGCTATTAACTATTTGCTATTTCTCTATGCATAGGATCTCACCACCAGGAACACCGGAGGGGCAGCAAGGAATGACGAACACATGGACACAAGCGGTGGCAACCTTTGGCCCGCCCATTTCGAATGTGGGCATGCGAAAGACACTAGAAGCGTACCATCCATTGATGTAACGAACTGTATCAAACATTCTGAGCCCTAGAGGGGGGACGTATTGTAACTAGATTGAAAGCAACATTAATAAAAGAGGCCCCACTTTTATTTGTTTTCTAACATCTCATCTATGCGTCATTTCCTTCATGCATTGCTTTCTCGCATTCGTAGGACTTAGCATTTTTATATCAATTTTGTTTGCATCATAATCTAGTACGCCGTCACTCTGCATTCAGATTTCAGTGGTGATCATGGTGGGACCTTGTCCCCTACTATTAAGATCAAGTTTTTTTTATCCAAATTTTGTGGTTTCTTTGCAGGTGTTACTCATTCGGGCGTTGGACTGCTACTCGTGCCACCCTGTGACGAATACAGACTTGGAATTCATGCCACCCTGGGATGAATACAAATTCATCCCACCCTATGATGAATACAGACCTACTATTCATCCCACCCCGAGATGATTAGAGATATATGCATTTTTTGAGCAGAAACTCAGAGGCATCTGGTTTAGACAGAGAAGAGGTAGGCCTTCTGAACATCCTCTATGTTTTTGCTTTGTTTTTACAATTTTTTATTTTCTTTGCTTGCATAGAAAAGTTAAGTAGTTTTTTTCCTTCTTGCAATAAGAAAAAGAAAAAAAAAACATAGAGTAAATCAAATGGAAGGAACTTGATTAGGAATGCATTTTTCTCTAGTTTGCTTGCATGATACTTGCACAAATGGCAAGTCCTCATCATAGGTTTCAGTTCTAGTTAGGATTTGTGATTTCCTTCTTGCTACTAATTATTTCTAAAAGATAAAACGTACTTTAAAGCATTGCATTAGTGAAAATCATATTTTGTTGTATGTTTTCTTTCTTTATACAATTAAAAGGAACCACACACACCACCTAATAAGATTAACATCAAGGAGTTGGTCTTAATACCCCAACACTTGATCAAGACCAACGGTGGATTTCATCACCACCTTGGCTTGGATTTTGCATACATATACCCTGATCACGATTGTTGCTAGACGTAAATCCTGATGAAAGCTGACCAAGTGTAACAGGGGTGATTCCCCATGCATGAGGATAAGTCTTCTATGGTAGGTGTCAAAAATAGAGTGATCCCCCTTTCGTACCGCCTATGTTCCACGTACTGTTCTGCTCTCACGTACCAATAGTTTCCCTCACGTAAGGGCGGGTATATTGAGAGGTTCGGTATAACGGCCTGGCAATGGTATATTGAAGGGGCGACCATTTTGGGAGATACAAGAGCCCTCATTATGCATGGATAACAAAGTTTTCTTTACAAGGTTTACATAACAAAAATCAAACACACTAAACCAGATCTAGGGCACACATTTAATCTGTAAACAAGATAATCATTTCTTTGCTTGTGTGGTCCCCTTTTGTTTGGTGTAGCATAAAAATTTTGTAAAGGAGATAAAAATATACATATCTTTCTAGAAAGACCACCACCATGGTGTATACCCGTAGCCAAGCCCAATCATGGGCAGAAGTTACAGAAAGTATACAAGGAGGCACAAGTCACCTCCGTTATAGCCCCAAGGACTTGGTTATACCACCTTGGCAGCCTGACCCACAACATAGTCCACACTATGCCACTACAGAAAAGGACTATAGAGGCACCCCTTTGAGGGGCACTCCCATTCAACACAGACCCTCTCAGGAGGAGTACACACATGGGAAGGCCCCCTTAGATACTCATTATGAGTGGCCACTATGCGATGAAGTGCTAGAGCAACATAGGGTTCATAAGGAGGGGCCACATGATTATATCATTCCTCCTCCACCCCTCATTATTGTTAGAACTAATAGGCCAAATCTAGAGCGCAAGGCTCTTCAGATAGGGCGAGCCAACTTTGCCCATCCCTTTCACATGTACGAAAGGGAGCACGAGGAAAACTAGTATATTCCTCAAGAGCAATACACAACGTGGGAGCAATGCGCCTCTGCACCTGCTAATTATCAAGATCACCTATTGAGGCCAGAGCCTCGGGTGAATGTTGCTAACCTCGATAGAGGAAAGTGACCTATAGAGATCTCGGATCACCATGACCGAGATAGATATGTAGGGGAGGCATCTAGGCCTCCTAGACCTAAGATGATAGAACAAATTGACTTGGCATTTGCCAAACATGCCGCCCGCCAAGCGCAAATCATGCAACTTAGGCAAGATCAATAGTAGTTAGAGCAACTGTATCATCTTAACAAAGAGCGCATTCAGCGCTAGATAGATGAGTTGCTCCAGAACACTATGCATGAGAGGATTCCAACCCCTCGCATGCATAGGACAAAAATTTATGAGAGGCACAACCCCTTAGTATGAGACAGGTCTCCACGACCTTATCAAGTGTTGCCTCCAAGACCTCCTAGACCTGAGCGGGAGGCCACCCCTAGAACCAATGATGGGCGTCTTCCTTGGGCACCCATCCATGTTTATAGGTCACGCCCAGAAACTCCTCAAGAAGCCTATGAGGAATTTGAGTGAGAAGAAGAGTGGGCTGAAATGCCCTACCAAGGCAGGGGGGCGCTACCCGGCTACCCCTCCATAGGCCTCAAGTTCCTCGTAATTCACAATGGGAACAAACCAAAGAAGAGGAAATCAAATCCTCTGATGCATACAAAGCATTGCTAGAGTGCTTAGAGTCTATGGAGACTAAGACTTCGGGGCCCCAAAAGCCCACCTTACGCCAACTCCGTAGTCACCCTGTGCATCCTTCAGTTTCGGCACCCCCATACCCCGACCACTTCAAAATGCCTCAATTGGCAATTTTTAGAGGGGATGAGGATGCCCAAGAGCACGTAACAAGGTTCCTGAGTCAATGCTTTGGCATTCAGGACAATGATGCATTGCTTCTGAGAACATTTATAACCACGTTCGTAGGCCCTACCTCGGATTGGTTTACCCAGTTGTCGAAGCATAGCATCAATAATCTAGACCAGCTAGTGGACGCGTTCCTTGAACATTTTGCCTTCAACACCAAGAAGAAGGCATCCTTAAGTGACCTAGCTGGCCTTAAGCAATATGATGATGAGACCATAGCCGCTTATGGGAATCGATGGAGGACATTGCTTTCAAAGCTACCTTACCTCCCTCCCATGGCCGACATGACTCAAATGTTTTCAAAGAGTTGCATAAGGTCGATCTCCATGCTATTGCAGCTGCAACAATATGCCACCCTAGAAGAAGCCCTGGCACAAGCCAGGATAATTGAGGAGATCAAAATTCAAGACGGTGAGATTTCCAAGCCATGCAAGAAAGAGTGGACCAAAAATGCCAAAATTGGGCCCACGCAACCGAAACCCATCATGGTCAATCAGGTTGCCATAACTATACCAAAGCCTACACAAATGACATAACCCCCAAAGGCTAATTATCAAGCAGTTCCTCTTGATAACTATGAAAAGGAAAATCATAAACAAGAGCAAAATCAGCAGCATCACCCTAAGCGACAATTCACACAATTCACGGAGTCTAGAGACTCCTTGTTTGACCACTTGTTCATGGAAAACCTGATAAACTTGCTGAAAAGTCGACCCATAGACCCCAACGTACCAAAACCCAAGGGCTATAGGGAAGACTTATATTGTAGATTTCATCGATAGAAAGGACATGACATCTTCTCTTGTTGGAAATTCAAAAACTTAGTGCAGGACTTGATAGACAACAAAACGCTCATGGTAGATAATCCCGTAGCACTGAGCAACCAACAGATGGAAGTCTTCAAAGACCCCCTACCTGCCCATGATGCGCAGGCAAAGACTTTACAAGTGAATGAGGTAACACAAGACTACCCCATGCAAGGATACATAGGGATGATAAGCATCGTGACACGGAACAAAAGATACCCAAACATGGCTGCACCCACTGCAGCTATAGGAGATGTTCCATCAACGTCACAACCTCCACAACACCCTACACAACCTCCCCCACCTAGACCAGTGGCCACGATTCAGACTAAGCTTACTCAAAGTTTAAGGACCACGTCGGCTAGGCTCTCCATCTATGAGCTCATCCAACAATCACCGCCCCATCGGGAGGCTCTGATGGAGATACTCAAAGCCATTGAGCTACAACCCCAAGAACCCAATTCTTTCAACAACTTTGTGGGACATGTGAGACAATGCACAGAACCAGTCATAACCTTCAAGGAAGATGAACTAAAATTGGTGACTAGTGATATGGTGGATCCACCCCTGCACGTCATCACGCGGGTCAATGAGATTCCATTCAAGAGGGTGTTGGTGGACACTGGCTCATCCAACAACATAATCATGACAATGGCATTAAAACATCTTAAGTTGCCAGCATCCCACATTGTGGCATCCACTTACACTCTTCGAGCATTCAACGACGCGTTATGCTCGATGGTTGGCACAATTGTCCTGCCCATCCAAGTAGGACAAAAGACCATTCCTACGTTGTGTCACATCCTTGAGGGTGAGATGGCCTACAATATCTTGCTAGGCCGGCCTTGGATCGGGGACATGAAGTGTGTCCCTTCGATAGCCCATCAATGCCTCAAATACACATACGAAGGGCAAGTACATGTAGTCCCAATGAGACTTAGAGCCCTTTAAGTTTTGCAATGCGGTGCAGCTGATGCCACAATCGACCCTCCCATCGACACATTTGGACTTTCAATTGAATCCGTCCACTCAGGGTCCGATTCTGCCTACATCCCCATTGTTGAGTCCCTCAAGTAACCGACCTGGCCCATCTTCATCATCTATCCCTTCACCAACAATGCCACCTATGGTGGCCACACCGAAGGACAATGGGAAGAAGCCCCTAGAGGAGGTACCACCATTAGTCTCAACCATATCTACCGAGGAGGTGCCCAACCGAATGGAAGTCGAGACACCTGATTCACCCAACATGGAGTGGACTCAGGGAGAACTCCCATTCCCTCCCCCTCAACCATCGATGATTACCATTGAGATGGCCAATACGGGCCTAGGGGAGTACCTAGTGCAGAACATTGTGGCAACACCCACACTCGAATCCATGCAAGACATGGGGAGACCTCGCCTCCCCATCGACACTATCATCCCTTTAGGCTACCCACAAAATCAGACCAACTTTGTATATGGGGGCCTCGAGAATGGCCTTGAACCCTACCTACAAGAGGAAGAGGATGAAGAGCCATTTGCTAAGAATGTTGATTATCTGTCCAACCCAGAATTCGCCTTGAAATACCTAGACCAATGTAATTGGCATGGATATGGATTGGGCAGATATGAACAAGGAATGTGCACGTTCTTTGTCAACCAAGATACCAGATGCCATATGATAAATCAGGAGTAGGGTTCAACCACCCTTTGCCCCTTGACATCTTGGTAGAAACCATGCAAGGCTTAGGTCTAGGCAATAGGGATGGGTTGGCACAAGATCCATATGCCAATCCCAACACTACATACACATTGGGGGACTATCTCCCATTGTTAACAACAAACCTTGTTGACCTCAACAACCCCTCCCCTTTGATCGAGAAAGGGGAAAGTTCAAGAGGTAACCTCCAAGAAGGATATGAACAAGATCAAGGGGAGTCTTCTAAAGATGAGTCAGATTATGAGGTAGCACCTTGGGACCCTTTTGAGTCCGATAGCAATCACTCGCAGGTGACACCCATTGACGACTATCAGGAGAACTTCATGGCAATGTTCCCCTTTAATGTTCCAATCGAGAAATTGCTACCTCAAGAGAATCCAGCCCTCCCGTAGAGAGCGAAACAACCCAGAAGGGACCAAATCAACATGCTCAAACAAAATGAGCCTCCCATGTCGGCCATAAGGCCAAGTGATCAAGAAATGCCTAGTGGGAGGCTATACCAACCAGAGGAGCACATAGTTGTCGGAGCCAATGAAGGCCTATGGATCTCCGATAGTGACTATGAGGATGAGACTGAGATGGCATATCTCAACCATATGAGGCAACAAGAATACCCCATAGACATCGATGGTATGTTTGAACATCTAAATATGGGACCAAGGCATAGGTGGCATTTAAACCAAGTACAGTTAAACCAAGTGCTTCATCCACCACTTCGGGCATACAGAGAGCACCTCCCACCTAGAGACCCTATAGGGCCACCAGTGCCAAGGGTAGACCCTATCCTTCTATCCACACATAGGGCCGATCCTTTTGTGCCAGTACCCACAGAGCCAGATCCGAGGCACAAGGATCACCAAGAATGTCTGAATCAACACCCACATGGTAATGGAGACCAAATTCATTCCATCAACATGATCTCCATTGATTTAACCACCCCCATCCACAATCCAGCCGATCCAACATGACCATTGTATCTAGACCTAGATGCCATAGACTGGGATCACGCTGACTCACCACCATCCCCATCAGAGTACTGGCCTTGCGGTGAGATGTTTCATTTCACCCCAGGATAGACTCAGGATATCTTCCATGCTGAAGAGGAACCCGACGTTCCCAACGTAGATCTAAATTTAGTGAATGATATCCACCTGATCCCAACTCCACACCAGTTGGAGGATGGATCCCACATGTCAATCGAAGAGATGATTGACGTAGACATCGGTTCTGATCCAATGAATCCGCAAATCATCAAGTTGGGGGTAAGTTTATCCCTCGAAGAGCAAGCCGATTACATTGCCCTTCTCAAAGAGAAGAAGGAGGTTTTTGCATGGTCCTACAAAGACATGTCGGGGCTAGACCCATAGCTAGTCATGCATAATCTAACACTTGATCCGACAGTCAAGCCAGTCAAGCAAAAGCTACGTAAGATGCACCCAATAGTGGCCTTAATGGTCAAATATGAGCTACAAAAGTTGTTGGATGCATAGTTTGTCATCTGTGTAGATTACCCACCATGGTTGTCCAACATGGTACCCATCAAAAAGCTGGATGGGAGGATTCGCATATGCATCAATTTTTGAGATTTAAACAAAGCGAGTCCCAAGGATGATTTCCCCTTGCCTAGCATCGATGCATTGGTAGATGCTACAACAGGCCATGAAATGCTTTCCCTCATGGATGGTTTCTCGGGATACAACCAGATTCGTATCAATCTCGATGATCAACTAAAAATGGCGTTCACGATGCCTTGGGGGACATTTTGTTATAAGGTCATGCCCTTTGGCCTTAAAAATGTTGGCGCCACCTACCAACGCGCTATGACATACATCTTCCATGATCACATGCATAAAACTTTGGAAGATTATATGGATGATTTGTTGGCCAAATCTCTTTTGTGCCAAAATCATCTCGATGACTTACGCAAGATCCTTGATCGCCTCATCGAACACAAAGTTAGGCTAAACCCCAAGAAGTGCGTATTTGGCATCACATCCGGAAAACTCTTGGGTTTCATAGTCTCAAAATGAGGCATCGAGGTAGATCCAAATAAAGTCAAGGCAATCCTTGAAATGCTTCCCCCAACCACCATCAAGCAGCTCAGAAGCTTGCAGGGTAAGGTCGCATCAATCAAGCGCTTCATAGCGTAGTTATCTGACAAGTGCCGACCCATGAATAAATTATTACACAAGGGGGTAGCATTTCATTGGGATGACGAGTGCCAGTCAACCTTCGATGACATCAAACAATACTTGGCTTCATCGCCAGTATTGGCACCACCTAGACCAGGAGTGTCATTCTACTTATACATCTCAGCTACTGAGGTGGCATTGGGTGCCATGCTAGCCCAGAAAAATGAATTACATAAAGAACAGGCTAATTATTATCTTAGCCGCACCACGGTCAGTTATGAACTTAACTATGCATACGTTGAGAAGCTATGCTTGGCAGTGGTATTTGCCACCAAAAAGCTATGCCATTACATGCTGAGCAATACGACGTATGTTGTGTCTAAGGAGAATCCATTGTGGTACATGATGAGTCATACTTATCATAGTAGTCGCACGATGAAATGGATCATGTTGTTGACGGAGTTTGACATCGAATTCATTGGACAAAAGTCCATCAAAGGTCAAGTCATCGCCGATCAACTAGCAGAGGCTCCTCTCGAAGACGATCAGCCTCTCGACCATAGAGCTACCCGATGATGGGGTCTTCCATGTCTCAGAATCGCCAGATTCTGATGAGCCTGAGTCACAGGCCGACATAACCTTATTTTTTGATGGTTCTAAATGTGAGCAAGGGGGTGGCACGAGAATCATATTTTTCACACCGCAAGGGGCTCCAATGCCTTTATCATTTAAACTTGATTTCTCGTGCACCAATAACAATGTTGAATATGAAGCCTTGCTCATAGGTCTTCAGACAACCATCACCATGAACATCAAATGCTTGAATATCTTTGGTGATTCACTATTAATTGTCAACCAAGTGAAAGGGGTATTCCAATGCAAATGCCCAGTTCTACAGGCCTACAAAGCCCTTGTGGATAAATTCTTGGCAAAGCTTGAATGGTACGACATCGAGGCACTCCCTCGATCATCGAATCATTTTGCGGACACTATGGCCTCCTTGGGGTCACTAATCCCGCAAGACCCTTCTGGTGAGATGACAACCATTCAAGTCAAAACATTATCGCAATCCATGATGGAGCATGCAAGCTCTGACATAACGCCAGGAATCCACCTGATCCAGATTGAACCATCTCAGGATAGGTTCTCTCGAATCCATGATAGTCTGAATCATGCCAACTAGGGGTCTTTGTTCTCCCCAACCCCTCTTAATAGCAACACAACGCTATTTCTACAAGTTCTTTCCCGCTCAGCTTTTGCTAGGGATGAACTTCAAGAGGGATCGGCCATTCATACCATCGAGGTTTTTGATCAGTAGGATTGGTACACACCCATAAGAGACTATCTCAAGTTAGGTAGCCTCCCACTTGGATTGTCGCACGCCATGAAAATATCATTCAAATAGAAAGTGGCAAAACATGTCTTGCTAGGAGACATTTTATACCGTCGGAGCTATGAAGGGATCCTCCTCCATTTCTTGGACCAGCAAGAGTCCACTTGGGCGATCACCCAAGCGCACGATGGTACATGTGGTGGCCACTTCAATGGTATGGCCATCGCAAAGTGCATTCTTTGCATGGGCTATTATTGGCCATCTTTAGAGTGAGATTGTTGTGCATATGTGTGGAAGTGCATGAAGTGTCAACACCATGCTAACTTGACACACGTACCTTCTCAAGCCTTGCAGCCGATCCAATCGGCTTGGCCATTTTCGTAGTGGGGCTTAGATCTCATCGAAAAGATCTCCCCTACATCATCAAGTCATCACACATTTATCATAACGGCCACAGAGTACTTCACTAAGTGGGTGGAAGCAATTCCGCTTACCTCTACGACTAGGCCCCGCATTACGGAGTTCATTTTACATAACATCATATGTCATTTTGGTATTCCATCCAAGATCATCTCGGATAATGGGACGTCATTTAAGAACAAATATGTGCATGCTTTGACAACAAAGTACAAAATTCAGCATAGTTTTTTGACACCTTATTATCCGTAGGCAAATGGGCAAGCAGAGGCGTCAAACAAAATGCTAGTTGCCATCCTTAAAAATATGGTCATAGATAATCATAAGGATTGGCACATCCAAATACCACTTGCCCTATGGGCTTATCGCACTAGCATTCGGATGCCCACTAGGGCAACTCCATTTTCGCTAGTGTATGGCTCCGAGGCAGTCATGCCTCTCGAGTTGGAAATACCCTCCTCGTGCATATCAATGCAAGAGTTCATCGATGATGACACTGCATGGTAGGCCCGGTTAGACCAGCTTACGTTACTCGATGAACGATGCGTCAATGCTCTCGAGCATTTACGTATCTATCAAGAGCGACTTAAGAAAGCATACAACATGAAAGTTCACCTGAGGGACTTTCAGGTTGGTGACCTGGTCTTAAAAGAGAACCAACAAAATTCTAACTTGCCACCCCATTTAAGGGACAAGTTCATGGCAAATTGGTTAGGTCCTTATGTAATCGATAGTAAAATAGGACCTGGAACATACCGGCTCGCCTCTCTTGAAGGAATCAAGGAACTAGAACCCTTGAACATCAGTCATTTGAGGCCATTCAACATTTAGAGAGCCATAGCCCACCCCAAAAGCTCCAAGGATTCCCACAATCGCTTGGTCAACCTAAAACGCCCCAAAGGTATCCATAATCCCTTTGGTCAAACCAAAAGCTCCAAGGATTCTCACAATCGCTTGGTCACCCAAAAATGCCCCAAAGGTATCCATAATCCCTTTGGTCAAACCAAAAGCTCCAAGGATTCTCACAATCGCTTGGTCAACCTAAAATGCCCCAAAGGTATCCATAATCCCTTTGGTCAAACCAAAAGCTCCAAGGATTCCTACAATCGCTTGGTCAACCTAAAATGCCCCAAAGGTATCCATAATCCCTTTGGTCAAACCAAAAGCTCCAAGGATTCCCACAATCGCTTGGTCAACCAAAAATGCCCCAAAGGTATCCATAATCCCTTTGGTCAAACCAAAAGCTCCAAGGGTTCCTACAATCGCTTGGTCACCCTAAAATGCCCCAAAGGTATCCATAATCCCTTTGGTCAAACCAAAAGCTCCAAGGGTTCCCACAATCGCTTGGTCAAAAACGAATATTCAAAAAACAACAGATAATCAAAAATAACAAAAAAATTGCATCTCACTTTCATGCATAATCTTAAAAATCAAAACACAAAAAGAACTGCATTAGGCATCGCATACATACATTGCATATTTGTTGGTCATACATGTCAAAAGCACCATAGACTATAATTACTCGACAATTCCATCATTTTCCACATTTATCCATTTTGTAAATGATCCAACAAGAATAACGCCATTCACATTTTTGCCATATCATAGTCAGTTGTCTTTTAATGTCTTTAGGGTTTCGTCATTCAGCTATCTTTAGATTTCTAGCCAAATGTTGTACAAAGTCAGACCGATTTTTACAAGGTAGAGTTTTACTTGGATCACGCCTTGTTACATAGCATCCCAACACAAGCTTAAAACACATAAAAATTCCCAAGTTGTGTGAACGAAAGATGAAACCTGCATAGTGGACTAGGTTACCATACAGTGAAATGGTTATCTTGCTCATCCCCCTGTGCGAATGACCCCAAGAATGTTGAGAGTTGGCAAAAGGACAAGCATCTTCCCTACCCAATTCCCCAAAATAAACAGTGGTTCTTACCACTATCAGAAATCCCAAATTCTCAAAAGGTTGCAAACATCAAAAAATTGCAAAAGTCAAAGTACAAACTCCAAAGTTTGACATCAAAACCCTCAAAGTGCACACATCAAAAAGCACAAGAAATAGTGATCCCCATCACTCAAAATTCAAATCCCTTGCTCAAAAACAAAAGAAAAATAAACAGTGATTTTTATCACTATATATGAGAGCAAGTATCCCAATAAAATTGAAGAAAAGAAGGGAGTCGAACTTGAATCCCTAGAACTCTCAGCATTCGAAAGGTCATGAGGTGATCCTCAGTCCCGGTTTGGTGGATAGCCTATTGGCACTGGTGGCAAACCTCCCGCATGATGATATATCTGTCACATTAAATTGTGTACAGATCAATGTTTGCATGTGGATGAGCTAGCTTATGGTATCCTAGATTGTGCCATAGATTAATCTTACTAAATACAACAAAGGAGTTAGTGGAGCTAATTAGGTGATCCTCAGTACAGGTTTGGTTGATAACCTATCTGGCACTGGCGGTATCCTGACGAATACCACATAAACGAACTCAATCGCACACACAGGGATGTGAAATAACTTGGTCAAACTCAAGTCTGATTCGTACCTTGTTCGAAAGTCTTGTAAGATAAATGTACAGTCTTGGCTAGTTAGTTAAAGCATCTGAGTCTCAGAAAAACCTTAACTACATTCTAAAACAATTGTTGTACATTTCATTACTTACATCACCATCAGAAAATACAAAACAAAAATTACAAATGCAAAGTTATTCCATAAAGCAATCACATAGTACAGAAAGCCAGTAAATCTTGTACAGTCTATGGTGCCATCGCCTATATACCAACAAATCATTCCATCCATTCCATATGCATACATCTATATCATATAGCTAACATCATCCATAGTCATAATAGCATATGCATACATCAACATAAATAAACGTGCATAAAAAACAATAAACCATGACAAGCATATCATCAAACCAAAAATGAGTCATGTATATATATCAAGTCAAAATGCCCTCAGGCTACAATAAGAAGGTCCTCTGACCTCACAAAAAAACCAAAAACTCAAAATCCCCAAAGCCTAGGGAGTCGGCCACCATGATCACGTAGGATCGGTGCGACTGGAACTACCCCCAGTAGTATGGGTCCTATGGGACCTCTCAGGGTGGCTGCTGCTAGCCCGCGCACCATGCCCACCAATGCTACCCTCATCCAGCCACCTGCGATGAGAGGATGCAGACTGCTCAGTCTCACTACCTCTCGTACGGCATGATGAACCACCTCCATCGAGCTCAGGTAACTGTCCACCGAGGTGGACAACCTCTATCTCTAACTCTACCCGATACCGCCCCCACTCCACATCTCGTCGATGATACACAACCAATGCATTGTCTCGCTATGCCAACTGAGCCCGTAGGAGATCCCTCTCCTACAAAACATCTCTATGCTCCTCATCCCATCTCCATAAGAGACCCTCCAATCATGCTATCTCAGCATGAAACCTAGCCTCCACATCCCTTGAGATAGCCTATGGCATGGGCACCTCCGAGACGGCCTGCTGCTCTGACACCCACTACTCCGGGACATCCTGTACATCGATCGCTCCGAAACCCCCACATCATCTCCATCACCAGTGAAGTCATCAACCTCCACCATGTCTGCATCATCAGCGGAGCCCCCAACCCTCCACTGATGCCTCTGCATCCCCACCTCTACTCCTGATGTCGCATCCATGCCTCCTAGAGGCCCCTCACCCCGCCATCACCGCATAGTCCACCATCGGTCATACTCTATAGTTACCCCGACATCGTCCATATCGGGTACATCAATAACTGCATCAGACCCCTCACCCAATGGCTCAATGATCGGCCAGACTAGGGTCCTCTCATCACCACACCATCGATAGATCAAGGGATCACCAGGAAATCCCTGGTGCACCCCAAACTACCACGTCACCCAGACATACGAGAAGTACTCCTGCTCTATCCCATGTCGCCCAATCAACCACCTACCCCTACGCACACATCGAAGCCACTCTCCAGCCTCAGGCCAGGCTGGACAGTCTCGATACGGTCACCAAAACACCTGCCCTGGCATTAGATGAGAGAAGGCATCAGTATAGTGACCTACGTCACCTGCCCATCGTCGACTCTGTCCATGCTCCTCTGACCGCCGCCATAGATTGGCATACCCAATCTCTCGATCCACCATCTCACCTCGGGTGGTCCAAGGCAAACCCTGTGGCCGCTCCACAGCTATGTGTTGCCACCCCCAACACTGCAAGAGATAGCTGCACCCGATCCCCTTTCACCTTCGACAGTGGACCTCGTACAACTCATCGTACAGCTATGCCAACAATGTCTGACCCCATCTCATAATCAGTGGAGCTGATGTAGGACACTCCACCAAAGTGAAAACCAACTCCAGCAGGTTCCAAGGGAACCTCACACCTGAAGAGTCTGGAAGCAGCATATTGGAAATGAGGGCCATGAGTAAAGCATGCCTCACCCCCAATACGCCCTTCTCTAGCCACCACCGCACCAGAATACCGCCTATCTGGCAGTCAACCTCACCCTCTCCACAGCCCTCTCCACCCCCATCTCCCCCCTCGACCAAAACACCATGTCAGTACTATTATCCACTAGTCCCGATGGGTCATCCGGATAGGAAGCCCATCTATCAAAATCCATAAAATCGATACACATCCTCCAAAGTCACCATCATCTCCCCTATTGGAAGATGAAAAGTGTTGGTGCGAGGATCCCACAAATTGATCAGGGCAGTCAAATATGCTCGATCCCCCACCACAGGCTCCAAACGCGTCACCTGCTTGAGCCCAAGGGCATCAAGCCACTCCCAATCCCCAACTGTCAAGGCATCCCGAGCATCAGAGAAAATAGTCGACTGGCGGTACCGACTCTTCACAACCTAAAAACAATAAAAAAAAAACATATTAAGTACATCCTTAATATAAACAAAAACAATACAATAAAACTGTACAGAAGAAAAACAAAGTACAAAAAACAAAAGTACAACAAAAGTATAAACAAAGTACAACAAAAGTACAGAAACATTCAAAACAAACTGTACAACAACGACCACAGACATAAAAATAACTATACAAACAACAAAAAACAAAAACAAAACAAATCATACTAGGGTTTCAACCTTAGTGTGAACAAAAAAAAAAAATAAAACAAAAAATCATCCTAGGGTTTTAACCTTAGTGTGAACAAAAACACAAACAAAAACAAATCATACTAGGGTTTCAACCTTAGTATGAACAAAAAAAAAATAAAACAAAAAATCATACTAGGGTTTCAACCTTAATGTGAACAAAAAAATAAAACAAAAATCATACTAGGGTTTTCAACCTTATGTGAACAAAAAAAAAAAAAAATCATCCTAGGGTTTCAACCTTAGTGTGAACAAAAAAACATAATGTAACAAAAAAAAAAAAAATTAATACTAGGGTTTCAACCTTAATATTAACACAAAATAACACAAACAAAAATAATTATATGCAAGTTTTTAAATTCATATAAAACAAAAACAAATAACAAGCAGAAGGAAGGAACATCATACCGGTCTCGCCTCGGCTCCTCCACTCGAAGATCTAGTTCTCGCACTCATGATGTCCATGAAATTTTGATAGCGCTCCGCTACGCAAACTCGCACTCCTCCTCACTGCTCCAAATCACCAAGAAAAAATTGTTGCAAATGAGCCCAAAACCTAGTTTTGGTCCTTTTATAGGTTGTTAGGCCTATAATCGTTCCACCCTGGGATGAGCACTCTAGTTAGCACTCATCCCACCCTGGGACGATTACAAAATTGGTATTCGTCCCACCCTGGGACGATTACAGAGCAAGAAATAAAGCAACAAAAACTACATCCAAAAAATGCACCAAAAAATAACAATAAATCTGCCGAACAAAGGTGCCTTTGCACCTGACATTCATGGCATGAAAAACCAATGTCGGGGTCACAAATACTCACTATCCTACTCCCTAAGAAGGCTAGCATAGCCGGACCGCTCCACGGGAAGGAGGATTTTTGATAATTTCTACCCCAATAGGCATCACAAAAAAGGGTCAAAACCCACCAAAAATAGGTCCGATTGTTGGAAAACTGCATAAGCGTTCAAAGGAAAACAACTGAAGGCACCCTTACAAACGTCATCTTGGGTCAAGCGACTCATCGCTTTTCTCATTTTTGGTCATTCCCTCATCGATTCGTCACTTGAGGGGGTAGTCACACTTAGTCACCAAATCAACAAATACACACCCAATCAAGGAAATGGCATGCATTCAAAGAATCATTGACAAAGACAATCACGCTCCTGCTTGGGGCAGCAAACAAGCAATAATCACAAGCTGAACAAACACTTGGCATTCTGGAAGCATGAAGACAAGGTTCCTCAGACAAAAGGTTGCGCCCTTTGCCTATTCATGACTGAACAATGTCCAAGATCAAGTACACCTCATCGAAAAAGGTTACACTTGAGTTAAGCTCCTTAGCTCGTCAGAAGCAAGGATTCAAGAATGCGTGCCCTTTCCATACTTGGGGCATCAAAATTTGGTTAGGTTACTAAGAAACCCTAATCATTAAGTGCTTTGGTCATCTATTTTTGCTCAGCACTATGCCACACACAACGCATCCCAAAAAGGGGCATCTATAGACACCAAAACAACACCAATCCGATTATGTGACTACAAGCACTGACCGAATTGGCATACATACCCCCTAGGGCAGCCTCCAGAGGTTAAACAGTGGTCCTAACCACTCCCAAATCAGTTTTGGAAGGTCAGAGGTCAATTTGGCACCTTTTAAGCACTTTGCTCCCTATTCGTCCCACCCTGGGACGATTAGAATCCTATTCGCCCCACCCCGGGATGATTAGCAGCAATCGCTCCAGGGTGGGACGAATAGCAGGTTTGATTGGCAAAAAGTCAAGCCTTGACAAATGGCATCCTAGATCTACCACTCAACTTCACCTTCAAGGCATGCAATTGCGAGGAACGGTTTCAAATCTGAGAGAGGGACTTCAGTCAAGCATGCCTTGATCATGGAGGCCCTAAATCAGGGAGGAATCTTCTCTCCCCCAAGAAAGGCATGACAAGCCAAGTGGCGCCCTCGCATGCGCATTCAAAGGAGACCCTCAGGTCTATAAAATGGTGAGCCTCCTCACCCCAAAAAAAATAGAGCTGGAGCATTTGGAGCAACGGAGTGCTGCCAAATTATACCCACATTCCCCTTTGTGCTTCTTACATCCCTAATTTCTCTTTTGGAAGAGAGGTTATCGGGTGAACACTAAGAACGCAATCCTGACCCAAAACCCAAGCAATCAGCCATAATCCCACACCAAACTCGTTGACACAACCCCCTAGGAGGTTTTGGACCCATCCCACTTGGATTGGTGTCAAAACTAGGCCCCAAACGGTGGGCGTCCTACCCTCGGGTGCCCCTCGCACTGTTGCAGTCCTAATCGTCCCACCCCGGAGTGATTAGAAATCTATGAATGATTTCTCTACTATTATTTTTGCATTATGTTGTATTTGATTTACTTATGCTGTTGTTCAAGTTTCATGGCATTCTGACTTGATTTGACCTTGTTTTTATCATTTTATGCGTTTACTAACCTACAGGGAGCGCCTTCGGATACAGGACAATCTGGGTAGAATCTGCCAAATCTGACCTTCTGGGTCATCCCAAAATGCCCCTTTTAGTCTAACCCCAAGTTTGCAGGAATTTTGGAGGCCTCTGGATAGGACATTTGCAAGGTCGCTTTTGCATGTTTTGTGACAGTCCTAATCGTCCCACCCCGGAGCGATTAGAAATCCATGCATGATTTCCTAACTGTTCTTTTTGCAATGTGTCCCTGATGATGTCTCTATGCTTCTGTCAAAGTTTGGATTCATTATGACATGTTTTGACCATCGTTTTGCTATTTTATGTATTAACTAGCCGGAGGCCTTGGGGATTGCATGTTTTCCTTCTATCCGCATATGCTATTAACTATTTGTTGTTTCTCTAGTGCATAGGATCTCACCACCAGGAACACCGGAGGGGCAGCAAGGAATGATGAACACATGGACACAAGCGGCGACAACCTTTGGCCCGCCCATTTCGAATGTGGGCATGCGGAAGACACTGGAAGCGTACCATCCGTTGATGTAACGAACTGTATCAAACGTTCTGAGCCCTAGAGGGGGGACGTATTGTAACCAGATTGAAAGCAACATTAATAAAAGAGGCCCCACTTTTCTTTGTTTGCTAACATCTCGTCTATGCGTCATTTCCTTCATGCATTGCTTTCTCGCATTCGTAGGACTTAGCATTTGTGTATCCTATTTTGTTTGCACCATTGGTCTGGTACGCCGTCCTTCTGCGTTCAGATTTCAGTTATATAGGTAAGTTAAAAGTTTATATATATAAAAAAATAGTTTCTTTCTTGGAAATAATAAGGATTTGTTTCTATTGGCATAGGGGATGTCAATCAATATATATATTAGTTTATCCCAAGGCTTATGTGGATAAGGGAGACTAATATCGAAAGAATTATGGGGTTATCTCCTATGAAACAATGTATTATAATGATGGTAGACAAATAATTTCTTATTTATTACTATTCCTAAGATTTGTGTGGACAAAAAAGCAAAATGGAGAGAAGTATGGGACTTCTCTCAAATATATAAAATGTTTGTTATTTGTTTGATGTATTGTATAAAAAAAGAGTATACAAAAGTGCATGCATACATATTATATATGAGTTTTCCTTATCCCTTACACCATCATCATTATGTGTTGGAGAAAAAGGAGATCTAGTTTTGAAGCTAAAGGAATTATGGATTTTTAAAATGGGTATTTTGGAAATATGATAAACTCTCTTGTGTAGAAGTTCTATCTCAAAACTAATGTTATAGGTTATGTGATTTGTGATCTATGGAGGCAGTTGAATATCTGTAATCTATAGAGGCAGTTGAATATTTGTGATCTATGGAGGTACTTGAATATCTATGATATGTATAGGCAACTCAATATTTGTGATCTGTTGAGGTAGCTGAATATCTATGATTTGTGGAGGTAGATGAATATTTGTGATATGTGGAGGTAGTTGAATATCTGTGATCTGTAGAGGTAACTGAATATCTGTGATCCGTGTTGTCCTATAAAGGATTATGATATATATTTATTGAATATCTATGATATATGGAGGCAGCTAAATATTTGTGATCTATGGAGGCAACTAAATATATATTATCTACAGAGGCAACCAAATATATGTGATGGAGGTAACTAAATATTTATGATCTATGGAGGCAGTTGAGTATTTGTGATTTATGGAGGCAACTAAGTATTTGTAATCTGTGGAGGCAATTATATATCTATGATCTATGGAGGTAGTTGAATATCTATGATCTGTGGAGGAATATATGTGATTTGTGGAGGCAGTTGAATATCTATGATTTGTGGATGTAGCTGAATATATATGATCTATGGAAGAAACTAAATATCTGAGATCTATGGAGGGAGCTAAATAACTATGATCTATAGAGGTAGTTGAATATCTATAATTTGTGGATGTAGCTGAATATTTGTGATCTAATGAGGTAGCTGAATATCTATGATCTGTGGAGGTAGTTGAATATTTGTGATCTATGAAGGTAGTTGAATATCTAATCTGTGGAGGTAGTTGAATATTTGTGATCTATGGAGACAACTGAATATCTATGATCTATGGAGGAATATATGTGATCTATGGAGGTAGTTGAATATCTATGATCTGTGGAGGTAACTAAATATCTATGATATATGGAGTTAGTTGAATATCTGTAGTGCTAGGGAAACACAAGTAGAAATAAGAGAAGTAAAAAATTTAACAGTATCGCAATAGTGCTAGAGTAGTGAAGGTAAGTGTAATAGTGTTAGGATAGCAATGGAATAAAGCACTGATGGTTACTAGGAATCTAAAATACCGGGTGGTTGGTAGGAAGATGGATGCATTGGTCCTCTAAAGGGACCTAGAGGGTCAGGTGGACAGTAGGAAGGTGTGATACATGAGGGGCTAGTCATGAAGGAAAGGGAAAAAGGTATGCCCAATCGTAGTGGGGTGTCCTCTAGGGTACCCACCTCTAACCCTAGGGTGTCCTCCTTTGCTATGATTACCACTAAAGGCTTGTGACCTTATCTCTCAAAATCCCTTTTCAACCTTTCTCCAATTTGTAATAAGCTAGTGGTGTTGAATGAACTCTTGGATGTAACTATGGAGGAAGGGTCATGGAACCTATTCGGAAAGTTCTGACCAAATATTAACTCTATCCGATATTGGGAAATTCTCAAATGGGAGCCACTAGGATTGCTTGATATTGTTACAATATCTAATGCCTTATTCCTCATTAAAATGAACTGTGAGGAGAATGTGAAGCTCATTTTAGGTGAAGACCCCTAGTTATTTGGAAAGAGGGGTCTCTTTCTACAAAAATGGGGTCCAAATTTCAACCTCAATATGCAAAAGGTGAACTTGGTCCCCCTCTAGGTGCAACTCCTAGATTTACCTTTTCATATGTGGCATGAAGATATTTTTTGAGGCATAGCTAAAGCTATTAGGGACTTGATCTTGATTGAATCAGCTACCAAAGCCAAGACTAGGATGATTTTCTCTAGAATGTGCATCATGGCGGATCCAAAGGTTGATTTATTTAGCTAGATTGAGCTTGTGTCCAAATAGGGTCCCTAGATTTAGTTGATTATTTATGATAACAAACCCATGAGATGTTCTAATTGTAAGAGGTATGGTCACTCATCTAGGTCATGCTCTCATAAGGCCCCAAGTGGGGGTACCCAAAGGAATAATGAGACCAAAAGGCTAGTTAGTTTAAGACAAGAACAAGAGGCCCCTTCTAAGCCAGTTCAACATGAATTGATTTCAGAATAGCTTGAATTAGAGAAAATAAAAATGGATAAAGTCCTTGTGGTGGATGTTAATGAGTCTAACAAAGTAATGGTACAAAATATGAACCCATCTAGTGGAAAAATTCTAGACCAGGTTCTCCCAAAAGACTTGGTGATGGAGACTTTAATCCTTTTAGAGTTCCTTCATAACTCCTATTAAATATTACTCTCTAAGGAGCCAATCATAGAATAACTCTACTTCCTCTAGAAGCCTTGTGAGGCTACTGGTTAGGAGTTTTCAACCCTGCTTGAGTTGAAATGATCATTGTGCCCAAGGGTTGGATCTTTGAGAACAACCAATTCTATATCAAAAACCAAAATTACTCAAAAAGGTTAGATGGATTTTGAATGTAATCATAAGGAAGGGAAACCCTCTAACAAAGTGTTGAGGATCCATGAGGTAGAGTCAAAAATTGTTGATGGACTCCAATCCCAATTGAAGTTTGAGAAAGAGAATGATAGGAAAGGTAAACAACTAAAACTTAACACATTTTTTAGCTCCCTCGGTTCTTCGAGTGGGAATAATGGCTCCAAATATTGAAGATGAAGTTGTTATCTTGGAATATCATAGGCTTGAATGGGCCCTCCAAGCAATCAATTTTGGAAACACTCACGAAAGAGTTAAGACCTACTGCTATATTTATTCAAGAAACTAATATGGATAGTTCTAATGTAGAGGCAGTTAAAAATTAGTTTGGAAGGAGGTAGGTTTTGCAACAAATTTTGCCAATGGATATTCTAGAGGTCTTCTTTGTCTATCCTGAGAAACTGGGTGGATCCAATCATGTAACTCTGGTATCTCATCATCATCGTCATGCAACTCCTCTGTGGGGGTCC
>JAQPPZ010004969.1:0-28568 GCA_028583015.1 Wollemia nobilis
TAAATATATATTATTTAATTTTTTCCTTTATAAATAAATTGATATGTCTATGATAATGCCTCCAACAATAGTTAATGGTATTATAATTAATGTTTTCTTTTATCTAACTTCAGTATTTATTTTTGTTGATAGTAAAAATACAACACACCATAAGTTGAAATTTTGCTCCACATTAATATTTGTTTGTATGTGAAAAGTGTCACAGGAAGAATAGTAAGTTTATGCAAGTCTAACAACATATTCCATGATTGAAATTTTGTTCCTCATTAATATATGTTTGTATATGAAAAGTGTCATGGGAGGTATAGTTAAGTTTATGAAAGTCTAATAACATATTTCATGATTGGAATTTCATTCAACATTGTATGTGAAAAGTCTCACGGGAGGAATAGTAAGTTTATGCAAATCTAATGGCATATTCCATGATAGAAACACTAATATTTGTTTGTGGGAGGTATAGTAAGTTTATCAAGTCTAGTGGTATATTAGATGAGTGAAATTTTGTTCAACATTAATATTTGTTTGTATGTGAAAAGTGTCACAGGAGGAATAGATAAGTTTATGCAAGTCTAATGACATATTCCATGATTGAAATTTCATGGATGAATAGTAAGTTTATACAAGTCTAATGTCATATTCTATGATTGGAATTTTGTTGTGAAAATTGTCATGATAGGAATAGTAAGTTTATCCAAGTCTAATGACATATTCTATGATTGAAATTTCGTTCTACATTAATATATGTTTGTATGTAAAAAATGTCACGGGAGGAATAGTAAGTTTATTCAAGTCTAATGACATATTCCATGATCTAAAATAAAGATCCTCAAATACAAGCAAAACATAGCTAGGACTAGCAAAAATAAAACACAAAGTTGGAATCTTGATTGCTTACATCAACATAAACCTCCAATAACCTAACTGGGACAGGGATAACATCGATATTTGATGGCTCCATGCCATAAGCCTGAACAAATCTCACATGATTTTTTTCAATGTAAACCTCCAACATCTTGATTAGGACAAGGATAACACTGATGTCTAATGGCTCCAAGCCATAAGTCTGAAAAATCTCACACGATCCTTTAAATGACCTCAAATTTTAGATAGAGTTGATCTAGGGTTAGCAACCCAAATAAAGGATAGAAGCCCTCTGGCAACCAACCAAACCCTAAAAAAATATGTCAACAGAAATAAAACTGGATTTGCAAATCCAAGAACATAAATCCCTACCCTAGAAAACATAGAGCCAGACTTCCCCAAGCTTGGTTTTCTCTCCATGAAAACTAGAAAAAGGAGCCCAAGAAACAGGGCACATGGAAAAATAAAAAATAGGTAGGGCAAGAGCATTTTTTAAGGGAAGGAATCCACATAACACCATACTTCCTTTCAAGCCCAACCAACAAGTTGTGGTAACCTAACCACCCACCAACACATAAGCCACCAATATTGACTAACCTACAACCTAGCACAGTAAGAAAAAATGGATCCTAGGGGTCTGGAGCCACTCCAATCCTTGTTGGGATAAGATCACTCAGCACCCTTAAACTAGCACCTTCTATCAACCTTGCAACCGCCCAGATGCGGTAACTGAACCACCCACAATAAATAATAGATTCTAGGGGTCTGATGCCACTCCAATCCTTGTCGGGATAAGATCACTCAACAACCCTAAACTAGCACCTTATCTCAACCTTGCAACCTCCCAGATGCGGTAACCTAACCACCCACCAACATACAACCCACTAGCATTGATTGGCCTATAGCCCAACACAACAGGAAGTAATGAATTTAAGGGGTCTAGATCTGGGGCCTCTCTAATCCCTACTAGGATAAGACCACTCAATATATCTAAACCAACACCCTCTCTCGACCCTAAAACCTCTCCCCTCTAGGATGCCTCAAAATAGACCATAAATAAATAAATATTTTAGATTAGAAAGAAACTTAGAGAGCTGCTCTTATACCACAAAAAAAAAATTGCGTCCCCATTCGCATGTAGAGGTTTGATCCATGGACCTCCCATTCAATAGAGATAGACTCACCTTCTCCACTTATGCTACAAAGGCAAACACAACATGTTTTGATGTTAATGATTTAAATATTCAATATTAATAAAAATTATATATATATATAAAACTATATATTCAATATTAATAAAAGTATATATATATTAATATTATTTGATTTTTTCCTTTATAAATAAATTGATATGTCTATGATAATGCCTCCAACAATAGTTAATGGTATTATAATTAATGTTTTCTTTTATCTAACTTCATTATCTATTTTTGTTGATAGTATAAATTATACTAAAATATATCTCAATCATTTGCAATAGTAATTTTAATCCATATAAGAAGTCATGATTTTCAGTAGATAAGGAGAATTTTGCCTTCTTTATTTTGAAAAACATCATCTTACTAATTTTCCTTAATTTGCTATATTTATATATATAATTTATAAACATTTCTATTATAATAGTAGATTGGTGTAAATCATTTGTATTAAATCCATGGTTATATATAATATTTTCATGTATATTACATGAAATCATATAACCACAAGGTTAAAAAATTTTTGGGACTTTTCAATATGCTTGTAAATATTTTGAAAATTATGAAATAATATGATTCTAATCTTGGGAATGATTCGGATATTAATTTTTTTTTTTATTATTTTAAATTCCAAGATATAATAATAAAAAACAATCCTTTACACAGTATATAATTCTTTAGATTTACAAGATTTAATCTAACATTTCAATACTCTTTCAATAATGATGAAGATACCAATAATATTTCATATCTTTAAAAATAGTCCCAAAGGGTGTAAATAAAGGGACAATATTCAAGTACTTGTTTCCAAGTTTCTAGATTTTTTTGAATAAAGAACACTTAAAAAGTCAAGTTTATAGATCCTTCTTAAGTAAGGAACACTTAAAAAGACATGGTATCCTCTTCTTCCTAACTCTCACCCATAAGAGTCTTGCCTTGGACTTCTAACCAAAGGAATTTGAAATATTTATGAAGGGCCTCAAGTGGCCAAACATTTTTTTAATGGAAACCAGTGGGAGTAATATAGTCTTTCACCTTGAACTTTCTAACATCCTTATTTCCATTTACTTTATGTTTGGATTTTCATGTCACCTATACCATCTTGGGTTTTTAATTATAATTTAAAAATTATTAATTTGGGTTCTCAATTGTTTATGATTTCTTTTAATATTAAGGCAAGAATAAATTAAATAAACATTACTTACAAGTTTTATTTTTGTATATTATATTTTTTTAATATATTAATTAGTTGTTTAGATCAAACTAATGAAGAATAGTCATGAGTTTTTAAATAATTATGATATTGATTTTCTAAAGTTGAGATGAATGCCATGTCAAAGATTTTTTCTCTAAATGAGAGATGCCTATACTTTAGAAAAACATTAATTTTTTTAATATAATATGACTAATCCAATCATATATCATGTAAATATTTCATTTAAGCATTTTTTATGCTTGAATTTTCTAAATAGTATATCAAAATAGATTCATAATTTAGCTATATTATAGTTTTTTTGTGACTAAACAAATAGCCCTTCACAAAATTTATTTAGTTTTCAAAGACATTTTTCTAAAGAAATTTAACAAGTGACATAACTGGTATAACTATATTGGATTTTCTAATAAAAGAAATTATGAAATGTACTTTTACAATCTTAAAATTTTTACTTGAAAAAATCAAGAATACATATTACTTCTTAAATTATAGTTGAGTAGATTACTATATTAAGGTCTATGAAAAAAGAATAAACTATGTTGATCACTTGAAAAAATGGTAAGATGAATAATAAGGCTCTAAAATTATAATAAAATGAAATATTTTACTTATTATTATGGATATTTTATGCATGTATATGGGAATGAAGTGTTGAGAAGACTAAATCCTATCAACCATGTAATTATACATTGTTATATAACATATCAAAAGGGTGTAATTTTATCAATTCTTTGGATATTGAATTTCATAAATAAATAATTATCCTTACATATATTTTTCATTTAATACTAAAATGAATACTATGCACATCAATGTATTGTGTATTTAAGATCATAAAATTGGAGATGATTAATCATCTTAACTTAACATTAAATTTTTATAGATATAAGAAATATAAGAAAGCTAAGTGGCATATGACATATGATTATAAAAGAATTGAGAATCCTCACATTGATTGAAACTAAATTTATATAAGGAATCAAGAAGCAAACATCTCCTTTAAGAGAATAGTAATAAATGATTCAACATTGTTTTATATGTGCTAGAATATTAAAACTTAGTTTCATGAACATGAATGAAATTACATACAGAATAAAAAAATTCAAATTAGGTAAGTGAGAAACAATCATAAATATAGAATCTTATCTAACTTCATTTCATTATATTTTGATTGTTTTATTACTAGAATTTTCTTTTGCATTAAATTTCATCTAGATTGCATAAATATTAAAGAGTTATTAAAAAATTAAATCAAAGTCAAGAAACCCAAGTGTTGTAGGTGAGTTGGAGAGGGTACGACAATCCTCCAAGGTAGATCCTCTATTCGAATCTCCACCTTACCAAACACACATAGGATACCCAAAATCTAGGCGACTCTTAGGCCCAAAATCTAGTTGATAATATTGGTGTGGCCAGGGTCAGGCGTGACTCTTGGACCCAAAATCTAGTTGATAATGATGGTGTAGCCAAGTTTGAGTGCAACTCGATTTTTATTGTGTATAACCCCTTGTTGTGGTTTATCGCAAAAGGTTTTTTTGCTAAATTCGGAAAAAAAAAGTAAGGAAATTCACTGTTAATATCAAAATACTTTTTTATTAAAAGTTGATATTTATGTATAACACCATTTATACAACCATAGCCCTATAAGAGACATCCCTATAAACCTTAATTAATTAGAGAATATGCAATATTAAACATGATTTTAGATTTTTCAATTAACTTTTTTTTTTATTGATAGTAGAAGGGGTTTTAAAAGGGTCCCCAATCCTATTAGAAGTAGGGTTTTTAAAGGCATCCCCAAACCTTATATCTAGAAATAAAACATTAAGAAATAAACTGTAGATTTTTATCAAGCAAATACAAGAGATTATCCTATGGTCAAACCACAATGTGCTTTGAATCTAAAGAAATGGAGAAAAAAAAAAACACAGGAGAATAATGAAAATTCTACCGGTTAAAAATAAACTTACAAATAAAAACTACCCAAACCGAAGAATTTACCACCTAACATGAAATAAGGATAGAGGAATCATGTCATCACAATTGACAAATCTATCCAACAAAACACATAATAGGATAAGCATTTACCACCTAATATGAAAGGAGAATAGAGGAATCATGTCATCACAATCGACAAATATATCCAATAAAACACATAATAGGATAACCCTTCATGAGAATAGTCATTTTAAGAAAACAACACTAGAAATAACGGCCAACAAAATCCACAACATAAAAATCATCGAGGAGATTTGCACAAGAAATTTCATGAAACCTGCAAATACCGTTGGAGCAAACCAAAAAAGTTTTAAGAACAACCTCTCAGGTACAAGAAAAATAATATAGCAACATTTTGCACCACACTTGAGAGGGAGAAGGGTAAGATAACAAAAAAATAATCCTTAAAACCCTGGGATCAAACACACTACCACTGCTGAAACTAGAGAAAGAAGAGATCTTTGCAAACCATCAAAGCTAAGAAACCCATAGAAACATGGGGCCAAAAGCCAAAAATCATAGTAGCATAACAACCCACTTTTCAATTAACTATGTTTGAGTATACAATATTCAATATTCACCTTCATAATAATTAATTAAATACAGTAAACCATTGCTTATTTGATTTTCTAGAATAGTAACTCGCAAGAAAAAGAATAAATTGTTTTAATGTGAAAATAATAACATTAAAGTATATAAAAAAAACAATTTACATTTCTACCCATGTAAATTGTTGCATTTATAATAAATATACACTCAATTTTTACTTTTAGGGTTAAAATACTAGAAAAATAATTTTATGTTTTTGCTTGTACTTTTTAATTTATAAATTATTCCTATATATATTAATTTAAATATTGTTAACAAAGAGTGTAGTACATTTATTTGACATATGGCTTTATCTTTTTTTTTTATATCTATTTTTTGCATTAATGTATGTTTATATAGAAATATATAAAATACAAGATTATAATGTTAAATAGATATTAATTTTCACTCTTCTCCATTTGAGTAGGATTTGATAAACATTCTCAATCTACTCATCAAACATAATTAAATGATTTTTAAAATATCTACTATATATTCTTTAATGTTATAATGTATAAACATAATCTAAAACTTTATGGAAATCAATGTTTTTATTAAACAATGATATTTAAATATGCTCTTATTATTACCAAATATTACAATTTTAATAGTTACAATTATATATTATGATTACAAACAAATGGGACTTAAGATCTGGTTTGGGGGCATCAATGGATGAGACGAGTTGGACATTCTCAGCAGCAAAGGTGGTAATTTTCAAGAAGACAGAACACAAGTCTTTAGAAATCCTACTAAAAATCTTAATCTCTTAGTTGGCATGTCTAATTCTATTGTTGATAGGTCTAGTATCAGGTGGACCCCTCCCCCTGTAGAGTGGATCAATTTCAACTTCAATGGGGTGGCTAAGGGAAATCTTGGAGAAGCCGATGGTGGAGGTATTGTTAGAAATGGCCAGAGGAAAATTATCTTTGCCTTTGCTAAAAACATTGGCCTTCAAAATTACAATATGGATGAAGCAAGAGCCCTATATAAAGGGTTGCTTATCCTGGATGGACTCAATGTTGACAACATCATTATTGAAGGAGACTCATTATTCATCATCAAATGCCTCAAAGCCACCCAATCTCCATCATGGAATTTGTGCAACATTATTGGTGAGTGCATAAGACTTATAAGAAAGTATTCCAATATCATTATCCAACATGTTTATAGAGAAGGGAATAAGGCAATATATTTATTGGCCAACATAGGCAACATATAAAAGACCCTTCATGTGTGGTAGATAGACTTTCCACAGTACCTCAAGACAACCAATCATGCTGATGATATTTACCTCTTGTAAGTTGAGTCACATGATGAATTACATTTTCTCAAGAGGCTTCACCTTTTCCAGTTCTACCAACCACAACTCACTCCATAAGCCCATGTGGAAGATTATTGTGTATCTGAACAATCATGTGATGCCAAATATTTTGGAAAACAAAATGTTTTTCCCTATGTTGAACCAAGTACCCAGATTTAGACAGGCCTCAACCAAAATAGCCACCTTGTTGTTAAGCAGTACACCTCACACTTGACTATCACCCATTTCAAAGTGCATTGGCTTTTCAAATTCAAAATCATGGATAGAGGAACTATGGAGGAGAACCATGTCTACCAGATTAATATTTCCAATAAAAATATCTCAATGTTGGTAATCCTCAACTACAAAACTCTCCCAGTGACCGATTTCCAAGTACCTAGGCTCATAGAATATGTTTCATTTCAAAGCTCCAAGGAAAAGGTGGTTTTATTTTAATTCCTATTGCGACATAATTCTTAATGCTTGTGTGAGAATCATTAGCCTCCACCCTTTACCCACCTCAAAATTAACTCGTGTCGATCAAGTCAATCCTTTAATTCTTGATGTTTTTCCTAATCCAATTCATCATCCAAATGCCCAAATTATGAAGCATGAGTTTCATCATCACATTGTCAAACCCACCTAGAATCCTCATATCAAGTTCTAGAATCATTCGTGTTCCAGGTTTGGTGGCATGACCGGGTGGATTGGGCTTATTTCTAAGCCCAATTCGGTCCTACTTTAATCCTTTGTTACCTTTATTTTCTCCTTGCACCATATTCTCTTTCTGCCAACTATTCCTTTATCAAGATGATCCTGGTAGAACCCAAATTATTGAATCTTGATCTGATGTAGAAGTCATCCTCAAAAACCATGGATTCATGGCCTTTTAGAGAAAATTTGGAGGTATTGATGTGGAAATTACTCAAGATTTCATAAATTTTTGGGATAGCGTCCAGGTTGTCCTCAGAGGTCTAAAATTTTAGGTCAACATGAGCCTCCTTACGTATATAACAGAGTTGCCTGCTGAGGGTTACAAGATTCATCAACACAATCATTATTTGGTGAAATAACTAAAGCACTTCAATGATAGAGGAAGAAAATTGGTTAGGGAAAAGGGGGAATCATTAAGAGTGAGCTTCCCAAACCTTGGAATAGAGTGCTAATTCTCGTGATGCAATATTTCATAGTGGATGGGGTGGATAAACTATTGAAAATATTTCACCTTGCTTTTCTTAATCACTTAAGAGATGTCAAATATGTTAATGTACTCGGATATTTTGTTTTTATGAGATTTATGGAGATATCTATGGATGGAATCAGAAAAGGCACGATGTCTCATGCTAAACACCATGGTATACACTTGATTATGTTTAAACATATACTCCAGAAAGTGGCCCTCAAACCATATTTCACTCTCATTGGTATCATGGACATCGAAGACATGGATTAGAGTGTGGAGAAGATGTCCACCAATAAGGTGTCCACAAGTTCGGTCATCCGACGACGCTCCCCCAGAACCAAGATATCAAAGAGGAAATACTTAGGTAAGTAACCTTCTAAAGAATTTTTTCCATGACAAAGTTCTCAAAGAAAGATACTCATCAAGCTATGAAGGACGCTAACCTAGTGTTTAGGGCTAAGAATGATCCTTTTATCATTCTTTCTGATATGCTAGAAAATACTTATTCATCCCATTGTAAAACTAGCATGGTCCTTCAACACGTGATTCAAGTGATTCAGGTGGCCAAAGCTATTAGCACCATAAATAAAAAAATCTTTAATGGCTTTCCAAACTAGTCCTGAAACTGATAATGTGATGGAAATGGTGGAGTAACTCTCCCTCTTGGGCCTGTTCTTCCTTTTTGATATTTTTTTGCTTGAGTTTGTTCTTCCTAGGCTGTTTCTATTTGAGTTTATCTGTTGCTCCTTTTATCTGGTCTATTTTAGCCTTATGACCAGTGGGTTTTTTCCCTTCTCCAATTTGTAAAAGGTTCAAGGACCCTTTCAAAACCTTTTCTACTAATCAAAAAAATATTTTATGATTACAAAATATTTGTGCATATTTACTGTTTTTTATAAAGTCTTCTAATCCATTCCACGATCTCAACCAATTTATAATTGTTATACATCATGCACAATATAGTATATTTAACTATAGTTTTATTGTACTCCAATATTCTCATTGTATTAATAAACATAAATCTAAAAAACAAAAGCAAATTATATTTAATTTAGAGAAAATTAGATATCCCCAAACCTTATTACAAAAAGGAACAACTAACACCCTATCAAAGAGAAGGATGTTAATTCAACTAACTTATAAATATTTATGAATTTAGCAAAAAAAACCCCTTGCAGGGTGGCCAAAATCGGCCAAAATCATCCGAAAGTCGCATCCAACCTTGACCGCGCTAGCATTATCAATTGGATTTTGGATACCCAATGTGTGTTTGGTAAGGTGGAGATTAGAAACAGGGACCTTCTTTGAAGGATTGCCCTACCCTCTCCAACTCACCACGTGGGTAACTTATAAATATTAAATCTAAATAAATCTAATAATTAAATTTAATAAATTATAAAATTTTATAATATTTTTTAATAGTATAAACTTATTATATATATATAAACTTATTCAATTTTATTTAAAAATATCTATAAAAATATATAAATATTATCTTCTTAGTTGTACATAAAAAATGAACTCATCAAACAAAATATAAACATCACTGAGAGAAACCCCACCCTTTTATACACAAACTCTCTAGTTGAAATGGAGAGGTCCATATTCAAATCTCTTCATGTTGTGAATATACCATATAATGATTATATGATGCCCACATAATAATATTTACCCCTTTGTAAAAAAAAATAAAATGAACATAATGGATTTATTTTATGTATGTCTTCTTTATCTACTTGTCCCCTCATACACAGTCAAGTCTGAATGTATCAAGGCTGAATGTATGACAAGTACATACAATCAAAATTTATCTGCATGTTCCCTCATACACAGTCAAGTCTGAATGTATCAAGGCTGAATGTATGACAAGTACATACAATCAAAATTTATCTGCATGTTCCCTCATACACAATCAAGGCTGAATGTATGACAAGCACATAAAACCAATATTTTACCACTCTTCATAATGTAATTGGTTGCTAGTATACCTACTTCTGTAGGTCATGAGAGCCCATCTTGTCTGTCAAAACAGTTTTGATCATGTGAAGGTGATTGTGATTGATGAGTTCTTCACTTTATATTCATTATTTAATTGTTGTAAAGATGAATGTTCTTCGCGAATTTTTCAAAGTTCATTCACTGATTCATTTTTCGTCAATTTTGAAACTTTTCAACTGTGTTTCTGCATCAAGTGCACATTGTGTCCCTTTTTCGTTGGTCCATGACACATCATAAGTTAATTACGTGAGCAACTTCGTACTTCTATACGTGAACAATGATATTCAGATTTAAATTGTCTATTCATTGCATGACAATGACCAGCATTAACGAAATTTCTCAATTATGTAAAACCTTAAGGTGCCGACATAGTACATCTATACGTGAACAATGATATTCAGATTTATTTTTTATTTTTTATTGCATGACGATGACCAGTATTAACGAAATCTCTGTAAAACCTAAAGGTGCGGACATAGTACATCTATACGTGAACAATGCTATTCAGATTTAAATTGTTTTTTCATTGCATGACAATGACCCAGTATTGACAAAATTTCTCAATTCTGTGTTCAGATTTAAATTGTTTTTTCATTGCATGACAATGACCCAGTATTGACAAAATTTCTCAATTCTGTAAAACCTTAAGGTGCGGACATGGTACATCTATACGTGAACAATGCTATTCAGATTTAAACTGTTTCTTTCATTGCGTGACAATGATAAGTATTGACAAAATCTCTCAAATATGTAAAACTAATCTCTCTAATAACTTTAAGGTGCAGACATAGCTGTCATTGTCCGCTTAACTTTTCTTTTTTAAATAGGATTTTGAAAAGGTTGTTAATTTTTTTTTTGTTATCTTTTACTTTTATTAACCTTTAATTACAATTTTTTTAAATATTAAAAGTAAGGTTTTAAAAGGGTTGTCCTTTCCCTTTTATATTAATTTAGTCATATGAAACTATATAATCTATTTGATTTATTTTAAAAAAATCTATATATCTAATTTAATAAAAAATTATAAGTACGAAACATATTTATATCAATTTAAATAATATTAGGTTTAGGTTTTTGTGTGATTTTTAAGTTAAATTTGTTTATTTAGATTATATATAAAATTGAAGATTATGTTTAAATTTTAAAATTATTATAGATAGATATTAAAGTGGAAAGAAATTCCATGGAATATTTCACTAGATTTGCATCATCTCATCATATTAACCGGTTAGAAAGCAAGAGGGTCAGCCCCCACACACATGCCCAAACTAGATGTTAAAAGAAAGGTTTTGCTTAGTGGCAAATTTCGCAATTTAGCGCGAATATTCGGATTTCCAAAATGTCAATTTTATGATTTTTGGGACCATAGAGGTCGGCCCGTTTGCCCGAAAATTTCGGGATCTAATTTTTTTTAGGGTAAATTCGCCCCATTGTCATAAGGTTTCCCGCCCAATTTTTGCCCTAAATTTATTTAAAATAAGAAATATCTCACCCAAATCGCCCCTTGTACCCTATTATATATAGCTAAACCTGACAACGACTCCCATACAATTACAACAATTTTTTTGGATAGCAAGCGATACAAAGCAGAGTACTAACAAAACCAGAGTCCACGACGCAGAAGGCAGCTGATAGAAGATGACTTGCAGAAGGCAGCTGATAGAAGATGACTTGCAGAAGACGGCTAACAGAAGGCGACTGGTAGAAGGCGACTGGAAGAAGGTGACTGACTGAAGACGACTGAACATAAGGCGACTGGCAAAAGGTGATTGCCAAAAGGTGACTGACATAAGACGACTGGCAAAAGGTGACCAAAGAAGACGACTGATAGAAGCCGACTAGCAGAAGGTGACTGATTATAGGCGACGTGTGGAAGGTGACTGCCATAAGGCAACTGATAAAAGGTGACTAATAGAAGGCGATTGGGAGAAGGCTACTGACTAAAGGTAACTGATAGAAGGTGACTGACAAAAGGTGACTGGCAGAAGGTGACTGGTGGAAGGTGACTACCAGAAGGGAATTGATAGAAGGTGACTGACAGAAGGCGACTAGGAGAAGACGATTGACTGAAGGTGACTGATAGAAGGTGACTGGTAGAAGGTGACTGACAGAAGGTGACCGTCAAAAGATGAGTAACAGAAAGTAGCATGACAATAGGCATCTGGTTGAAGGTAATTGAAAGAAGGTGAATGGTAGAAGGCGACTGGCAGAAGGTGACTCAATTTATCTGTATGCTTCTTTTACCATTAAATTTCATTTTTTATTTTATTAATGGACACTCAATAAGGAGGTTTATTCTTCCTACAAATAATATTCATGGGACAGTCACAAATTCTATTGTCTCTAGCAGTAGTTCTCTTTTATACCTATTATTTTCATATTTAAAAATGATGTTCTTTGTTCATGTTATTCTTCTGTTCATATAGGTAAAAATGTCAACTACATGTAGTGGAAAGAAGGGAGGAGAGTCTTTCAATAAAAGGAGTATCCTCAAATACTTTCCTAATATTTCAAAACCTAGTCTGCCATCAACATCTACACAAACTAAAGGTATGAACACCTTTACTCACTAGTTAATTTTTTTACTTTGTTAATTTTAAATATAATGTCCTCAATTCATAAAGAAGTGTGTTTTTTGGTTGATGGCTTTGTTCACTTTTATCTGTAGAAAACACTAGTATGCTTTTAAATTCCATAGTGATAATGAATCTACTATTGACACTAGAATTATCTCTATAGAAAACATTGTTAACCCTGGTATTCCTCTACTTCCACATATCCATGATAATCAATGGTCCACACATGAATATAATCTCAATAAAATCGAACAACAACATGAAGAGATTCCTGAATCTAACACGCCAAGTGGAAAATAAACTAATAGTTCTTATGCAGTCCCTACTTTCGAAGAATCTTCATCTAAAAAAATAAACATGCAAGGTTATCTAGGTGGACAATTAACAGATCATTTCAGCCTGATTGGATATCAGAATTTCCATTTATTGAGCCAATGCTGCCAGAGAATAGTAGTGATGATATAACAAAATTAAGATGCATAATTTACAGTTGGAAACACGGAAAGGAGCATAGATTGCAACTTAAAAAAGATATAGTAGAAAAACATTGTGGAAAGGTTTATATCAAAACAAAAGAAGGTGATCGAGCAACACAAAAAAATTATAGGTGGAAGGATGCATCAGAGTGCGCACATATGAGATATGCGGAATAATATGATAAAGAAATGAAAAAAAAAGCAAACATTGGTTGATAAAGGTGCAACGATTCAAGCCCAATTTCAAAAAATGAATAAGTTAACTTTAGCTTCAAAAAGTTTGCAGTTTGTTGTTGTATTTTCTATTCTTAAGAAGGGTAGACCTATGTCTGATTTCATAGATTATAAATCTCTATTTCTACTAGCTAATTTGCAGAACTTACCCAATGCTCATTGGTCAGATCGAAGTGGTTGGGAAATGGCAAAATGTCTGTCATTGGTTGAGCAGAATGACCTTAGAGAGAAAGTAAAAAAGGCAAAATTCATTTCACTTTCAATTGATGAGGTGACTGCAGTTGACAATACATCTTGGATTTACATGCATGTTTACACATTGGAAAATCATTCAAGGCAACCTCATTTACTAGGAATACATAAAATAGTGGAAAATTGTAATGCAAAAAACATTTACAATGTTGTTGTAACTAGTTTAAAAGAAGAAGTAGGAATGAATGAAATTGAAATAGCCACTAAGTTAATATGTGTAGGAGCTGATGGTGCTACTACAATGCAAGGACACATGAATGGTGTTTGTGTTAGACTACAAACATCGGTTGCTCCATATTTGATCTGTATTCATTGCATGGCTCACAGAATGAATCTTGCATACAAAATTGTGGATACATTTACAAATGTTACCAGAGTGGAAGAGCTTATCCGTGAAATTCATGAATATTTTTCACGTAGTCCAAAAATATTTTTAGAGTTTCAATAGTTTGCACTAGGAGTTTCCTTATGAAAAATATTGGCTCGCACGATCGCCTCCATGGATATGGTCGACTACAGGACTATCTTGACAAAGGCGATCGACTGCAAGACCATCTCAGTGGAGACAGTCGATCACATCATTAAAATAAAATAAAAAGCGTCATCAATTGCATGACTACATTGATGAAGACGATTGATCGTATCACTAAAAAATAAACCATATTTAACACAGACACATTGCCTCACCCCCATTTTTACACCGTAATCTATTCTTTACCCAAAATTTTTTCATCACTTAATTAAATTACTTTACTCTCTCACTACCCCTTGAGATCGTCTTCGTCGAGATGGTCTCACCTCAAAAACTACCACTCCATCTAATGACCACCCAATGCACCATGTTATTCTTCAGATATACCTATACCAACACATGACACCTTTCTTTACATCCTCTTGGTCCCCTTGGGCCTTTGAATTTCTTATCACTTGCCTCCTTGGGCACCACTTTTACACTCACCCCCTTGGGTTTTATACTTTTTACCAACCTTTTTGTCTCTACACCTTTTATTTTATTTTACTTTCCTTTTGCGTAGTGCCCGTGTGGTTTGATACTATCTAGGTCTGATGCTATTTTGTGGTTGCATATTTTCACCCACTATAAATAAAAAAATTAAATTTTGAACATCCCTTTTATCCAAAAAAATAATAAAAATGTAAATAAAATAAAAATATTAAATGCATCCCCTATTTCCCTACACAATTAATATTTAATAAATCCTATATTAGGTGAATTAAATGTAATTAATATCACTATCATAACCCTATTTATGACCCCTCCTACATAGAAATGATAAATAAATAAATAAATAGCAAAGATAATTAAAATTAACTAAACTCCCCATTAAAGCCCCTTTTTGCTAATTAATCATAATTAAACAATGTTCTAGGCAATGCATTTAATAGAAAATATCTAGATGCCTAGAAAATATGCCCCTCCCAAATCTCTAAAAATCCCCTAATTTAATATGCCACCTCACATGCACTTTCCCTCCATGCCACAAATAGAAATTTTAAATTTTAAAATAATAAAAGTCAAAAAGTTGCATTAAATCCACTTGGTCCAAGGACAAGCCACATCATCACTTTGGAAATTTTAAAATTGTTTTTCCATATCCCTAGGACATATTTTTTCAAGGCCATTTAATATGCCAAATCCCTACCCTTACACCTCATCATTTTGCCAATTTAAAAATACTTGTCACAATCCCCTATGCCCTTGGGAAACTAATTTAATATTAGTTTCCCATACCCCTAGGATTGTCCCTCCCAAGGCAATTAAATAACCCCTCCTCCACCTCACCATTCTCTAGATCCTTCCCCACCTACCTTGCACATGTGGAGACCAAGTGGAGCCTATGTGGCATCCCACTCACCCAACCTAAAATTCCTATAAATACCCTTGGCCATGCCCATTTTTGTGATAGGTACATGCTACCAAAATATCTACTCACCTTACCTTAGCCTACTTGACCACGACTCATATCCCTCAACCACATTCCAAGATACTCATAACTCCATTATTACCCTTTTCAAGCTCTTAGGTTCATCAATTTTTATGTTTACAAGCATAGTCTCGAGACTACCTCCCTTGAGACGATCACGACCCCTGCTTACCGCCTCCCTAGAGATGGTCTCGTCTATGATAGAAAACAATAACAACAATAATTTCGATGATAGTTTAGCCCTAAAATAGGTATACATTTTATATTTTAGGTATTTCAACTTCATTGAACATCATTTTCTTTTAATTATTGTGGTTTTTATGTTATATGGACTAAGGCCCAACTTGGGTGGACCCATCTACCTCTTAACGTCTTCCTTTTTGGTTGTGTGTAGGTTTTACTCTATCTTTGGTAACCCTTGGAAGTCTTCATTTGCAAGCACCCATATTATGATATTCTCTTTATCACAACTATTGTGGGAGAGAAGCAAGAACATCATTTCTTGTTGAAAAGTCCCCATTTGGGCATCTTAGTAATTTATAAATGATAAAGGGTTTTTACTTTGTATTGTAAAATATTATGCTATGTAATAAAAATCATTGTGTATATTGCTCTCCCTTTATCTTTGAGTTCATTGCCAATGGTGGCTTCTCATCCCTACATGTGCCATCACAAGCATTACAACCCATTCAAAGTCTTTGGCCCTTTTCACAATGGGGTTTTGACTTGATTGGTAAAATCTCACCTCCTTCCTTGAGACAACACACATTCATCATCACTACCACTAAATACTTCACCAAATAGTTTGAAGTAATTTCTTTGACCAGCACGATAGGACCTCGAATTGTGGAGTTTATACTCCAACATATCATCTATTGCTTTGGTGTTCCATTGAAGATAATCTTTGATAATAACAAGTCTTTCAAAAACAAGTATGTTCGAGAAATTTGCAAAAATATAATATTCAACATAGTTTCTCGACTCTTTAATACCCATAGATAAATGGACAAGTTGAGGCAGCCAATAAAATATTGATCATTAAGGAAATTAGTAAATAAAAATTATCAAGATTGGCATACTCAAATATCCTTAGCATTATGGTCTTATCAAATGAGCATTCGCATGCCTACCAGGCTAACATCATTCTCATTTGTTTATGGTGTCGAAGAAATCATGCCTCTTGAGCTTGAGATTCTCTTACTACGCTTTTCATTATAGGAATTCATAGATGACGATACCGCTAGACAAGCATGTATTGACCAACTCATGCTCCTTGATGAAAGATAAATCAATGATTTGGAGCACTTATGAGTATATTAGGACCATCTAAAGCATGCTTACAATGCCAAAGTTCATCTACACAAATTCTAAGTAGGAGATCTTGTCCTTCAAGAAAATCAGTTTTACACCAATGCATTACCGCATCTTCATGATATATTCACGACTAATTGGTTAGGTCCATACATTGTCAAACAAAAATTCGATCAAGGAACATATAGGCTTGCTATTCTAGAGGGAGTAGAAGAGCTCGGTCCATTGAACATTATCCACTTGAGAGTGTTCTATTCGTAATGTAATTTATATATATACATATATACATGGCTAAAAAAATAAGCAAACACAAAAGCATAATTCATACTTCATTCAATACATCCATTTTGCATAATCATATTCATGCCATTTTAGTGCATTCCATCCACCATATTAATGGTCATTTGCTTAGTTTAAATAATTGTTAATTCAATAGGTCTTGTTGCCTTAATTAGAGGAACCTTCAATTTTACATCAATCTCATTTCGCTATTTCATAAGTCATGTCACATTTTGTAATAAAATCTCATCATCCCTAGGTGTTTTTGATTGCTCAGCCACCCCTAGTATTTCAAGCAACCTCCATTTCATCTTAATATTTCTCTTGGACCAAAGCACATTTTTACTAAGAAAATATTGAGTTATGGGAGTTGACTCTAACATTCTCAAAATAAACGTATTTATTACTTATTAATAACATCTTGTGTCAAAGAGGGATGAAACCATGACTAGGTTAAACCTCGAAGCAAAAAATATCTTCTTGCTTGTCCTATTGTGCGCATAGTCCACAAATAGTGGTTTTCATCACTTACAACATTTCCAAATAAAAGAGTGAGTAGTAAGGATAGGGTAAAATTCTCATCACACCTTGGTTGAGAATTTGATTCTCCAAAGCTTTAACTCTTTTACACACCAAAAAATAGGTCCCCAAAGTAGTAAGGATAAATATTACACTTCCATCCAGATGGTTATGTAGTTTGATTCTC
The DNA here is from genome assembly GCA_028583015.1 of Wollemia nobilis. Taxonomy (NCBI): domain Eukaryota; kingdom Viridiplantae; phylum Streptophyta; class Pinopsida; order Araucariales; family Araucariaceae; genus Wollemia; species Wollemia nobilis. The sequence goes on from JAQPPZ010004969.1 coordinate 18,121, forward strand.
TAAATTTTAGAAATCATATCATTGGACTATGGAGTTAATCTCCATCGAGGCTATAGACATGTGACTAGAAATGGAGTATTCTCATGCATGGTGACACACCTCTCTTAAAGAGACCTCTAACTACACATGAGGACAAGCTAGCTTCCTGGTCTTCTCTATGATGGGTTTTAGTTCACCGTACTCAAGGTGGGTACATGAACTCATTTACACACACATTGGTTCTTGATTAGTTTGAGTCATTACCATGCTCATGATTGGTAAATGAAAATCCACTACATACACATTTTGATCTCTGAGAAATTTGATAAAGCTTAAAAACATGAGTTTGTTCAAAATCACTAGAATGTTTGAGTCTCTACAAACAAATTCTAGATCTATTACCCACAAGCCAAAACAACATCCATACCATAATTGCATAATTACATGAGTCCTCGACTTCATATTGTTATAAATAGAGTCTATTCCATAATTTGGGTTATGTAAATGTATCTTTCAAGGTACATACTTAGATTACTTTAGGGGGAAGTTATCTAGTTACTTCATGAAATGTAATAAGTGCACAAGTGTCATTGTGCAAGTTGTACATGTGCAAGTTGTACCTTACACAACTAGATAGAGTGTTGGACAAGTATCCTATTTTTCCTATATAAGGATGAACTCTTAGTGTAGCATAGTGTGTGAAACCATCCATTGGTGATGGATGTAATGTAGTTAAGTAGCTTTATATTGGAGTGTTCATTTCCTTCATAACTACATTGTAATATTTTATATTTTAATAATTCAGCAAATTTACTTTCCTTGATATTATTATGCATCTTGTGATTGCTATCTATCCATAATTGTTGTATCAAAATCTAATAGTGGTATCAGATCTATGATAGATCTATTTTGTGTAGGTCTATAGGAAATCCACCATTATCATTGAGCCCGATCATTTTGATAAACTGACGCATTGTTGGACTAGCCACTATCAAAAGTCCTCAAAAGAATATAGGTGGTAGAATAAGAGAGAATCACGAGTGAGGATTGGAAGAAGTCTCAGTTCATGGAAATACTGAGACTATAGTTGACCAAAGTATTTCCATAAAATTTTCATCAAAAACTCGTGAATACCAAAACTCAGGATTCAAGCCACTAGATTAATAGATCACTTAGTGAGGATTATCCAAGATATCTAGAAATTTTCTAACTAGTGAGGATCATCCAAGATATCTAGAAATTTGGTAAATAGTGCCTAAAGTTTCTTTTGTTTGTAGGAAGCTATTTCTCAAATGATTGGGACTCCTCCTACGATAGAAAGCTAGAATACTCCAAATTCATTGCCCGAAGGTCAGTGTGCCCTCATAGTGTAGATATTGGTTCTTTGTGCAAAGAAGAATAACGTAGAAGAAGACTTCTTGTGAAGAGTTGTGGTGAAGTCAGATTACAAAATATCTCCATTATTAAATCAAATAACTTCACAAGTTGAATAACAGGCCATAAAAGTCTTGACATAAAAAGGTTATATAAGCCTTAGAGAAGAGGCCACACGAGCCTTGAAGGAGAAGCCATAGAATTCATAATACCAAAAGGTCATAGGAGCCTTGGTATTGGAAAAGGTCATATTAGCCTTTATACTGGAAAAGACCATAGTAGCCTTGATACTAAAAAAGGCCATAGTAGCCTTGGTACTAAAAAAGGCCATAGTAGCCTTGATCTTGGATTTGAATAAGAATATCTGATTTAGAAGTAAACTAAATATTTTAGTACTAATACTTTTTTGTAGGGAAAGAAGATTCAATGAGTTGAAAAACATACTACGAGAAAGTTAGAAAGGGTATCTTCTTCAAAATTGATTCAGTATCGAGAGCAAAATCAAAGAGATCAGGAGAAGATCTCATTGCAAAAATTCTAGTCAAGGAAGGTGAAGGAGAATAAGGACTAGGCAAGTCCTGCTCGAATTCAAAAGCAATAGATTCAGAGATCCAGAGGAAGATCTCATCACCAATACTTAAAGGAGCAAAATATTGAATATTAGGTCTCAAGGAAGACCATCAGAAGCTGATAGATCAGAGACCTTGAGAAGGTCTTATTGAGCATAAAAAAAAGGCTAGGAGAACCTTACTAAATATATTATCAAATAAGAACTCATTTGAGAAGTCCACTATCAAGGATAAGCCTTTGATAGTGAAGTACTTGTGATAATTATCACCATCCAAAAACAAGCCCAAGAGAAGAAGAATTTGGCAAGGAGTACCAAATCCAAGAAGAATAATTTGGCAAGGAGTGCCAAATATGAGAAGAATAATTTGGAAAGGAGTGTCAAATCTTAGAAGAAGATTTTTCTTGAAGTCAAAAATTGACAATAAAACTTGAATACATAAGAAGCTCACCAAATCTTGAATATTTGAATATTAACTCTCATAGAAAGAAGGCATCGCTTCAGGGACAAAGACTACTCCAAATATACATCAGAAGGAGAAGAACAAAAGAGGAGAACAAGCCATCAAATCTTAGGCTTGTAAAAGAAATATCGAGACCATAATTTGGTGAAGAAGGAGCTATTCAAGATAGTCTATAAAGACCTTTAAGCATATTCTTGTAGCAGCAACTTGGTGATCCTAGATACCAAGATATACATCCTCTACATAAGCGATAAAATAGCTACAACAAAAAGGTATGCAAATTTTTGGTGTACATATATTTATTAATTCATATACCTATTAGATTTTTTAGATGTTGTAGACACCAAAACAAGCACCAATCCGATTATGTGACTGCAAACACTGATCGCATTGACACACACAGCCCCAAGGGCAGCCCCCAGAGGTCAAACAGTGGTCCTAACCACTCTCACAGCAATTTTGAAAGGTCAGGAGTCAATTTGGCACCTTCAGGCACTTTTCTCAATATCCGTTCCACCCAGGGATGAATTAAAACTGGGATTCGCCCTACCCAGGGATGAATATCGAAATTCACTCCAGGGTGGGGCGAATTGCAGGTTTGACAGGAAAAAAGTCAAATCTTGACAAATGGCAGCTCAGATCCGCCACCTAACACTTCCTTCATTGCATGGGAGTGTGGGTGAGCATTTTTGAGCGTTAGAGGCAGCTGCAAGGGCAGTCATGAAGTCCCTAATCAGGGAGGAGTCTCCCTCCCCCTAGGAAGGCATGATTGCCAAGTGGCGCCTCTGCATGCCCAATGCAAGAGACCTCTAGGTCTATAAATTGGTGAGTTTCCTCACCCCAATACACAGAGAGAAGGAGCATTTTTTGAGCAATGAAGTGCTGCCATTTTACTTCCCCATACGCCCTTAGTTGATTCGTGCCTTTCACATCCGTGATCTCTTTTAGAGAGGAGGTCATTGGGTGACTATTGGAAGGACGAACCTTGAGCCCAAAACCTGAAATTTGGCCACAATATCCCACCAAATTTTCCGAAAATACCCCACAAGAGGTTTTGGACCCATCCCAAGTGGATTGGTGCTGAAATCGAGCCTCAAACGACGGGTGGCCTGCCCCATGGGCGCCCCCTCCCACACTACTACAGTCCTAATCGCCCCTCTTCGGAGTGATGGGAATTCTGTGGCAGATTTTCTTTCTTTAATTTTTGCATTCAATTCTATGATGTTTAGATAGGTTGTCATTTAAATTTTGTCTCGTTTTGAACAATTTCGATCATGTTTCTATCTTCGTTCGCTTTCACTAACCTGTAGGTAGCATCATCAAAATCCCATTAACGAAGGCCAAATTGGGAAAATATGACCATCTGGGTCTTCCCAAAACACCCCCAATTAGCTAACCCTAAGTTTGCAGGTCTTTTGGAGCTTCCTAGGTAGGACATTTGGGACAGTACCTTTTCGACATTTTGTTGCAGGTAAATTCGTCCCGCCCTAAAACGAATTCAAATCCGTGAGGAATTTCCAACTGTTATTTTTGTAGGGCCCTCCTGGTGATGTCTTGATGCCCCTATAAAATTTTTAGAGCATTTGGATTCATTTTAGTCATAGTTTAATTCATTTTCTCATTCGCTTATCGTAGGCTTGGGGATTGCATGCTTTGTTTTATCCACAGGTGCTACTGACTGTTTCTTGTTCCTTTGAACGTAGGGTCTGGACATTGGAGGAGCAGTGAGGAACCGACACTCGTATACACAAGTGGTGGCGACATTTTGGTCCGCCCATATTACATGTGGGCACGCGAAAGAAGGATGGCTATCCATGGATGTAACCAAGAGACGAATTTAACGCTCCTCGCCCCTGAAAAGGGAGGAAGCGAATTGTAACCAAATTGTGAAACACATCAATAAAATAAAAGGGTTGTTTGTTTCATTTGGGTTTCAATTTGTTTATGCTTTTTCCATTTTATGCATTTTTAATTCGTAGCGTTAAGTTTAGTTCCATTTTTGCATCGTACTTGGAGTTTTTTTTCCTTTTTGTTTCCGTATCCTCGTGCTTTCAGTGGCGATCACGGTGGGACCTTGTCCTCTATTTTTAAGATCAGAGATATGATCCAAACTTGGTTGTTTTTGCTTGCAGGTACCGAGTTTTCATACGTTGACTATTGTTCGTTCCATCAGGAGGCGGATACAGAGTTGTAATTCGTCTTACCCAGGGACGAATGGGAATTCGCCCCACCCTGTGATGAATACAGTCCTGTAATTCATTTCTCCCCGGGATGAATTTCTATCTGTGCAGTTTCATGGCAGAAACTCAGAACCGGCAGATTTGGGCAGAGAAAAGGTAGGGATTCTGAACTTTTCTTGTCATTTTCTATTTTTAGTTTTTCCATTTTTAGGTTACTTGTTTGCTTAGGGAAAGTAGTTTTCCTTTACTGCTTGCTTGTTTCCTTTTTGCAAAATAAAAGGAACCCCACACACCATGTGGCAAATTAAACACCAAGGAGCTGGTCGTAAAACCCCAGCCCTTGATCAAGACCAACGGTGGATTTCATCACCACCTTGGCTTGAATTTTTGCATCCATTACCCTGATCGCTACTGTTGCTAGACGTAAATCCTGACGAAAGCTGACCGAGTGTAGTTGGGGTGATTCCCAACGCATGAGGATAAGTCTTCTATGGTAGGTGTCATAAACAGGGTGATTCCCCTTCCGTACCACCTACGTTCCACGTACCATCTGCTCTCACGTACCTATAGTTTCCCTCACGTAAGGGCGGGTATATAGAGAGGTTGGTATATCAGCCTGGCAATGGTATATCGAAGGGGCAACCATTTTTGGGAGCCATAAGAGCCATCATTTTGCATTTAAACGTTCTTTACAAAAACCTTCAAAAAAAAAAAAACACAAAAACAAAAACCAAAACACACTAAACCAGGTCTAGGACACACTTTCAATCTTTAAACGAGATAATCACTGCTTGTGTGTGTGTGCTCTTTTCTATTTAGTGTAGCATAAAAATCATAAAAAGAGATAAAAATCTACATAGCTTATAGAAAAACACCACCATGGTGTACACCCGTAGCCAAGCCCAATCAAGGGCGGAAGTTGCGAAAAGTGTACAAGGGGGCACAAGTCGCCTCCGCTATAGCCCTAAGGACTTGGTCATACCACCTTGGCGGCTTGACCCACAAGAGAGTCCGCATCATTCCATGTCAATATGGAACTATAGGGACACCCCTTTGAGGGACACGCCTGTTCATCACAGCCCCTTTCAGGAGGAGTCCTTACACGTGGCGCTCAACATAGACAGGAAGGCTCCCTTAGAAGCTCGATATGAGTGGCCACCATGCGATGAAGTGCTAGAGTGGCATAGTGTCCAGGAGGAGAGGCCACATGATTATGGCATCCCTCCTTTGCCCCCCATCATTGTTAGAACCAATAGACAAAACCCAGAGTGCAAGGCTCTTCAAGTAGGGCGAGCCAACTCTGCCCGCCCCTTTCACACATACAAAAGGGAGCATGAGGAAGACCATTACATTCCTCGAGAGCAATGTACAGCGCAGGAGCCATGCGCTTCCACACCCGCTATGTACCATGATCACCCATTGAGGCCAGAGCCTCGGGTAAATGCTGCCAACCTCGATAGAGGGAAGCGACCTATTGAGATCTCGGACCATCGTGACCGAGGTAAGTGCATAGGAGAGGCATCCAGGCCTCCTAGGCTCAAGATGGTGGAACAAATTGACTTGGCAAGCCGCCAGACATGCCGCCCACCAAGCGTAGATCACGTGGCTTGAGCAAGACCAGCAGTAGCTAGAGCATCTATATCGCCTTAGCAAAGAGTGCATTCGGCACCAAACAGATGAGTTGCTCCATAACCTAGTGCCTGAGAGGGTTCCAACCCCTCGCACCCAAAGAGCGAAACCATATGAGAGGCATAATCCCTTGGTGCGAGACAGGTCTTCATGACCTTACCAAGTGCTGCCTCCGAGACCTCCTAGACCTGAGCGGGAGGCCACTCCCCGAAACAATGATGGGTACCCTCTGCAGGGACCCACCCAAGGTCATAGGTCTCATCCAGAGACTCCTCAAGAAGCTTACGAGGAGTATGAGCAAGAAGAAGAGCGGCCAAAATGCCCTACCAAGGTGGAGGGGTTGCCATCCGGCCACCCCTCTATAGGCCTCAAGTCTCCCACAACCCACAATGGGAGTGAACTAAAGAGGAAGAGATTAAATCTTCAGATGCATATAAAGCGCTGCTAGAGCATTTGGAGTCTATGGAGACCAAAACTTTTGGGCCCCAAAAGCCCACTTTACGCCAACTCCGTAGTCATCCTATGCATCCATCCGTGCCAGCACCCCCTTACCCTGAACACTTTAAGCTGCCTCAGTTGGCAACCTTTAGAGGTGAGGAGGATGCTCAAGAGCATGTGATGAGATTCCTGAGCCAATGCTTTGGCATTCAGGACAATGATGCTTTGTTATTAAGAACGTTTATAACCACATTCGTAGGCCCTGCTTCGGATTGGTTTACTCAGTTACCAAAGCACAACATTAACAACTTAGATTAGTTAGTGGATGCGTTCCTCGAACGCTTCACCTTCAACACCAAGAAGAAGGCGTCACTGAGTGACTTAGCCAACCTCAGGTAGTATGAGGAGGAAACCATGGTGGCCTATGGGAATCGATGGAGGACTTTGCTTTCAAAGCTGCCCTACCTTCCCCCTATGTCCGACCTCACTCAAATGTTCTCAAAGAGCTTTTTGAGATCGATCTCTATGCTATTGCAGCTACAGCAATATGCCACCCTAGAAGAAGCTCTAGTGCAAGCCAGGATTATTGAAGAGATCAAGATACAGGATGGCGAGATAGCCAAACCTAAGAAAAAAGAGTGGACTAAAAACACTAAAATTGGGACCACGCAACAGAAACCCATCGTGGTCAACCAAGTTGCTATCAATGTCCCTAAGCCTACACAAGTAGCACAGCCCCAAAAGGCTAATTATCAGGTGGTGCCTCCCAACAACTATGACAGAGAAAATTAGATGCAAGAGCAGAATCAGCAGCGTCGCCCTAAGCGACAATACACACCCTACACAGAGTCCAGGGACTCCCTGTTTGACCGCCTGTTAGCGATAAATTTGATCAACCTACCAGAGATTCAAACCATAGACCCCAACGCTCCCAAGCCTAAGGGGTATAGGGAGGACTTGTATTGTAGGTTCCATAGATGGTAGGGACATGACCTAAATGCCTGCTAGAAGTTTAAGGGCTTGGTGCAAGACTTAATTGATAACAAGACACTAGCGGTGGATAATCCCGTCGCACCAAGCAATCAACAAATGGAGGTCTTCAAATACCCCTTGCCTGCTCATGCTCCATAGGCAAAAACCCTACAAGTTAATGAGGTCACACAGAACTATCCCATGTAGGGATATGTAGGGATGATCAGTATAGTGACTCGAAACAGGAGGTATCCGAGTGTAGCCACCCCCACGGAAACTACAGGTGAGGTGCCAACAACGACACAACCACAAAAACACCTTGCACAACCTCCTCCGCCTAGACCAGTGGCCACACTTCGGACCAAACTCACTCAGAGTTTGAGGACCACATCGGCTAGGCTCTCCATATACGAGCTTATACAACAATCTACACCCCATCGAGAAGCTCTAATGGAGATATTGAAAGCCATCGAGTTGCAGCCCCACGAGACAAATTCTTTCAACAACTTCGTGGGACATGTAAAATGATGCACTGAGCCGATCATCACATTTTGGGAAGACGAATTGAGATCAGTGACTGATGACATGGCGGATCCACCCCTGCATGTTATCACATGGGTCAATGGGATCCCTTACAAGAGGGTGTTGATAGACAATGGCTTGTTCAGTAATCTCATCACAACCATGGCCCTAAAACATCTGAAGTTGCCCGCATCTCACATCATAGCTTCCACCTACACACTGCGAGCATTCAATGATGCAATCTGCTCGACAGTTGGCACAATAGTCCTACCCATCCAAGTGGGACAAAAGACTATACCTACACTGTGCCACATCTTGGAAGGTGAGATGGCCTACAACATCTTGCTGGGCCGGCCATGGATCAGGGACATGAAGTGTGTCCCTTCGATAGCTCACCAATGCTTAAAGTATACATTTGAAGGGGAAGTGCATGTAGTCCCGACGGACTTAGAACCCTTCAAGTATTGTAATGCGGTGCAGCTGATGCCGCAATCGACCCTCCCATCAACGCATTTGGATTTCCAATTGAATCCATCTAAGCAGGGTTCGATTCCATGGGCATCCCCATTAGCAAGTTCTTCAAAACCCTAGTCGGGTCCATCTTCATCGTCTGGTCCTCCACCAGCGATGCCACCGATGGGGGCCAAATAGAAGGACAAAGGGAAGAAACCCCTGGAAGAGGCAAAACCTTTGGAAGAGATGTTGCCATCAGTATCAACTATCTCTACTGAGGATATGCCTAGCCGAATGGAAGTCGAGGCTCCTAGCTCACCCGACATGGAGTGGACTCAGGGAGAACTTCCATTCCCTCCCCCTCAACCGCCAACGATCACCGTTGAAATGGCCAATACGGGCCTAGGGGAGTATCTGGTGTGGAATATTGTAGCAACACCCACATTGGAGTCCATGCAGGACATGGGGAGACCTCGCCTCCCCATTGGCACTATTGTTCCCCTAGGCTACCCGTCGAACCAGACAAACTTTGTGTATGGGGGCCTTGATCATGGCGTTGTACCATGCACGCAAGAGGATGAAGATGAAGAGCCTTTTGCTGAAAATGTCAACTACTTGTCTAACCTAGACTTTGCTTTGAGATACCTTGGCCAATGCAATTGGCATGGATATGGGTTAGGTAGATATGAGCAAGGGGTACGTGTTCTTTGCCAACCAAGATACCAAATGCCATATGACAAGTCAGGAGTAGGGTTCAACCACCCCCTTCCCTTGGACATCTTGGTGGAGAACATGCAAGGCCTAGGGATAGGCAACAAGGGGGGATTGGCCCCAGATCCATATGCCAACCCCAACACGACATATACATTGAGGGATTATCTCCCATTAATGACAATCAACCTTGTTGACCCTCGCAATCCCTCCCCTTCACTCGAAAGAGGAGAAATCTCGAGAGCTCATTTTCAAGGAGGGTCTGGACAATGTCAAGAAGGGTCCTCAGAGGATGAATCAGAATATGAGGTGGCACCATGGGACCCATTCGAATCAGATAGCAATCACTCATAGGTGATCCCCATGGATGATTATCAAGAGAGTCTCTTGACAATGTTCCCTTTAGATGCTCCAATTGAGCAAGTGCCACTCCAAGGAAATCAGGCCCCACCATAGAGAGCGGAACAACCCCAATGGGGCCAGATCAATTTGCTTGAGCAAGGCAAACCCTTAATGCCGCAAGTAGTTGTCGGAGCCAACGAAGGCCTTTGGATCTCCGATAGTGATTATGAAGATGAAACTGAGATGGCATATCTTAATCACATGCGGCAAATGCAGCGACCATACCCCTTGGATATTAACGACATATTCAAACAATTAAACATAGTGCTAGGGCATGAGTGGTACGTAGACCCAGTGTGGTGGGACCAAGTGTTGGATCCACCACTTTGGGCATACGAAGCATACCTTCCACCCAGAGACCCTATAGTGACATTAGTGCCGAGGATAGACCCTGTCTTCCTATCCACACATAGGGCTGATCCATTCATGCCCATACCTCTAGAGCCAGATCCAGAGCACAGAGAGCATCTAGAATGTTTGAGTAACCACACATGCGGTAATGGAGACCAAAATAATTTCATCAACATGATCTCCATTGACTTAACCACCCCCATCCACAACCCGATCGATCCGACATAGTCATTGTATCTAGACATAGATGCCATAGACTAGGATCATGTCAATTCACCGCCATCCCCATCAGAGTACTAGCCTTTTGGTGAAATGCTTCATTTTACCCCTGGGTCAACTCAAGATATCTTCCATGCTGAAGAGGAACCCGAGGTTCCTAACGATGATCTTAACTCAGCAAATGATA